>VDFB02272220.1:0-233589 GCA_007258455.2 Sequoia sempervirens
GATACATTTTCCCTATACAAGGATTGAAGAAATGTTACATTTCCTGGTTAATTGGAAAGTTAAAATATAGAGGTTAATCATACAGTTTCATCAATAAATATAAATTAAATTCCACATTTATTTAGATTGTTTGTTTATAATTTGTTTATATATATTGAGAATATCTTATTTTTAATTAAATTATTTGATTAAATTATTTTCAATCATTATTAAAACTTTAACAATATGAAAAATGTAAATAAAATATTATTATACAAATAATTTATTTATGATTATATAACTATTAAAAAAACTCTAAATGTTTTATTCAAAGTTATTTTGATTGATTTCATCATTGAATATAGAGGTTAATAATTCACCACATTAACATTTTTTAATATATATATTTCCAAAACCTTGAGATTTTTTTAACAAAAGAATAATTTCCACAAATTAATAAGAAAACCTCTGTTATAATTTATTCAATTTTACAAACAATTATAACTAGCATACATATATTAAATATTAATATATATATTTGAGAGTTATATAGGCACGAGATCCTAACTAGTTATTAATGTTTTGAACTTCAACCAATCAAAATTAATTATTTTCTTTTATACATTATATTTGAAGTTTTTTCTAAAGTTAAATGCATGTTTTTTAACTTTTCTAATTTTCAAAATTATTTTTCTTGAATATTATTGGCTAAAAAATTTTAGGCGATAAGGGCGCGGAATTGAGTATAATATTTTTATTTTGCAATTTCATTGGCTTTTTTTGAGGCATTTTTTTCGCCACTTCTCAACTAATATTTGCACATTTGAGATGCAAAAATTATGGCAAAGTTAAAGTTAGAAATGTTAATTTATAATAATTACAATATCATTCATAAATATATTTCTATAACTCATTTTTATTTTGCAATTTTATTGGCTTTTTTTTTTTGCCACTTCTCAACTAATATTTATACATTCGAGATGCAAAAATTATGACAAAGTTAAAGTTAAAAATGTTAATTTATAATAATTGCAATATCATTCATATAACTCATTTTTATTTTGCAATTTTATTGACTTTTTTTTGCCACTTCTCAAGATGCAAAAATTATGAAAAAATTAAAGATAGAAACTATTAATTTATAATAAAATAATAACTATTTTTTAAATAACTTGATATTTGAAATCAACTATTTAAGATAAATATTTATTAATTCATTATTCTAGTTAATATTGATTCATTTTATTTGTTCAGATAAATGTTTAGGAGGAAGATATATTGATTGTTTAATTATTATAGTTAAAATTTATTTTATAAGATAAATATATAGAAGGAAGGTAAATTTATTTATTTTTTCTAAATTTTTATATTTTTCATTTTTTAGAAAATTTCATTTTAAATTATTTATGCAAAATTATTTAAGATAAATATTTTGAAAGAAGATAAATTTCAATACATTTTTAATATTTTTATTGTTAAAGTTCTTATTATTATTATTTCATGTATAATTTTATATGGGTTAAGTTTTTATATTTGAATATTTTTTAAATTATTTATGCAAAACTATTTAAGATAAAGTGACAAATTTAAATATATTTTTTATATTTTCCATTTTCTCAAAAAAGTAAAATTCATTAAATATTTTAAATGATTTTGCATAAATAATTAAAAAATTATGAAAAAATTAATAAAATTATTTACTTATTATGAAAGCATACATATTTATTAGAAAAAATTATATAAAATAAATAAAATAAAATATAATCAATATTTATATAAAATAATATCATATAAATCCTAAACATATAGAATATATTTATTAACATATAACAAATATATTATAAAATAAACAACAATACCTAAATAAATTAAAATTAATTATTAACAAATTTAATATTTACTTTTTGAAAACTCGCGTTAGTAGTTTTGAATGGGATTTGAATGGGATAACCTATGGGAGTTGTTCAATTTTTATAACGGATTCTTGCTTTAATTTGGTGTGCAACTATTTTCTATTTACAAATTATATATACTCGGTAGATATTCAAACATAAGTGATAAAATACTTTTTCATTTTGTAACATAGGGCACACAATTGTGCTTTCCTGAGTACATCACTAATGGAGATTTCTCTCCAGTATATTATATAAATTAATATTGAGATATATAAACTAGTATATTTAATAATTGCATATTTAAAAATAAATCTTTTTATTAAATCATCGTGCTTACAAAATCTATTCCCATCAAAATCATCTAGAAATTGAACTATACTTACATTTTACACATAAAATAAAATTTATCATAAATTAACTACATGAAAATTTTATAGAAGAGTACAAACCTTTGTGTAAAATCTATAGTGAAGAGAATTATAATAATTTAAAATTTATTAATTTACCAAATTTTGAAAGAGAAAATTGTAAAGCAATTTGGTCAAATTAGGTTTAATTGAACGTGTACTGAATATAATATGAAAAGGCCTCCATATTTTCTATGTATTTTTCAAACCATGTGTCAAACATGGGAATCAACTATATGGAATTCTTAAAAAAAAAAAAATTGTAATTATATCAATTTTTTTAACCTTTTTAACTTTTGCAAAAACATCTCTTTTGTTTTATTATATATTTTATATCTTCATATATCTTAATTCTTAATATTTGAATTTTTATTATACATATCTTTTATTATATCTCTTTCTTGTTTTATTATTAGTTCCTACCAAGGGAACTATAGGCACCACATGTTTCTTAACTCGTTATTAATAATTCTATTTTTGACAAATGAGAGTTCTTTTTTTTTTATTTAACAAATATTTATGTATTGTTAAAGTAACATGCAAAATATATAACAAAACATATTTCATAAATTAATTTTCTCAAATGTAATTGGCAGGAAAGTTTTGCCCGATAAGAGGGATTTATGCGGATCCATTATCATAGTGGGGATTCTAATGACAGATGGAAAGGGAAAATTCGGCAAAAAAATTGGAACCGTTATCAACTACGATATTATTTCAGCTTGGACAGTTTGAAAATCATAGCAAAGAAAGCAACAACTATAATATTGCGTGCACTGGCGAGAGGAAATTGGGAATTTCGATAAACATACTTACTTCAAATTTTATTGTGAATGCATATTTCACAGGTATTGAAGGGCATTGTTCAAATTCCATGTTATATTTTGCAGACTGTTGAGATAGTAAACTGGTTTATCTCGGAGACATCTCCATGTCTAATGTTTAAGATACCTCTTTTTCAGGTCTAACAAAAAGATTATCGTTTATTCTTTGATGCAGCTCTGCCAGTATAGGAGTAACCGTTTCTTGGAATAGGCATTCCCATTGTGTTATAGTTCTCTAATGTTGGTAACTGTGGTGTAATAATTGCTTATAGGAGCACTATATTTGAAAATGGCTTTGTGCAAACATGGGGGTATATATGTAAGGTATTGGTTATACACATAGGGGGAAGGTTTCGACACTCATTTTTCTAATGTTGGAGATATAAATGTATCGGTATTGGGTCTTTTGTGGGGTGTTTTTTGAGAACAGATTAATTATGGAATGATTTTCTTTACTTGTGATTTGCCGGTATTAGATTGTGGTTTAAAATTTGTATTTTGTCTTGCTTAAGTTTTTAATCATTTCATGGTAGTCGTGCATTCCAGTTGAGTCAGTTGTGTGTCGTATTAATGTCTATATGTCTCCACAATGCTACTCTAGTGGTAACAGTTTTGCGAGTATCATGCGCAAGAGTGATATATTTCCTATATAAGCATTTTTTTTGTTTACCCTTCCCTCATTTCCATCTATTACTAGTACCTTGGTGCATGCGCTTCAATCTTTGTAACCACTTTTTGTTCCAAGAAATGAGTTGTTCCATCTTCCTTGACCGATTTGTTATTTATAACTCATTAAATGCATTCTTTTAATATGATAAGAATTGTTACGCACGAGATTGTTATTATCAGATGAATGGTTGGTTGTGCCTCAGATGGAGGCTCGTGGTTATGAGATAAGCAACATTCTAAATTAATAGAGTTTATTGTTCTTGTTATATTCATTTTTCTGCCAAAACCCTAACACTTATTAGCCTATAAAGACGGTAGCCATGGAGAAATCGTTACTTGCTCTTTTTTTTCACTATATCAAATGTAGATTGGACGACTATGAGGGGGCTTCCTAAAATTGATTTTGTGTAGTGATTGATGACTCGGATTTGTAATTTTTTCATTGTATGTATCCAAAAAACTGCAATGAAATCATTCATTGCTATCTTCTTTCCATGATGATAAGCCGACTAATAACAAAAATGGGGGTTTACAGTGAAAAAATGGTGAAAAACAGTGAAAAATGATGACCGAAGGCAGAACCGGGAAATGGCGAAATCGAACGGCTGAAGGTGCTGCAGTCGTCTTGCACGCCTCTGCAGCAATGGAGACTGTCGATCCACGAAGTCAACCCACTCTCCTCACAAAGGGAACGCCTTCGGCGTAATAACATATACAGTCAAAGCATTAGTTTTTTATATCATCAAATTCATAAGGATCTCCAATAGAAAAACAAATCTACCCTACTCATAAACTTTGAGAGGTACCAATGATTTCTGGTTTGAGAGAATTGTCTGGAAAAATGAGGAGGTTGAATATACACATCTACCTAGATGGTTTGTCTGGAAAATTATAGAGGTCAAATATACACTGACCTAAATGATCTCATAAGATAATTCACAATGGAAATCATAAGATAACAGACTAGCCGATGCAGAGGTGGTCTCCTGAATGCAATGTTGTCTAAAACCAGTAGACCTTTTAAAATGGGAGCTTGCATACTAGTTTGATTTAATTTAAGTTTCAAATCTTAGCATTACATTTTGACGACTCTATCAAGGAACTTAACCCCTTATCTCACTCTAATTCCATGTTTGTGTGTCTTCTTGTTGATTCCCACTAACTATGTTTGAAGGTTTTTTTAGTGGTTCCAGAAATAGAGTTTTTGCAAGTGTCATTAAGGTCAAAAAGGACTGCATCATTGTGTCCGAGACAACTGAGAAACGGATTTTGATATATAACACTTAGCATTTTTCTAACAAAATTTTATTGAGGCACTTGTAGGGCTATTTGAGGATACATTTGTACAAAGTTCGGTGTGATTGTACAAAAACCATACAATATGTATTGTATGGATGGTGTCATAAAACTACTTGGGTCTATTTGCAGCACAAGCAAGTTAAAGCTTCGACAATAGTATATGTGCTCGAGAGTCTCTAAGTGACCACCACATGGCCAACCCTAGTACACTTGGCATGTACAACCTAAAAATCTTTGGAATCCACTTCCAAGATAGTTTTGAGCAAAAATTTAAATATTTTTTTACAAATACTTTGAAATCCATTTCATTCCATGCTTATTACACTAGAATCTATAGGTTTTTTGAATAAATGTGGTAGGGGAAATTTTGAAGTGAGCAAAATTCTTTTGTTATAAGGGTCATTTTCTAATGGAAGACAAAGTTGACTCTATCAATGATCAAATTCCTAAATTTAGGTGACAACATCTTTATCCTAACCAATTGTTCCTAAAACACAATAAACTCAACAAATACAAACAAAACTATTCTAAAACTTTCTGGGGAACTTTGCTCTGCTCTTGTTTCTTAGTGCAATAGGGATAACTCTCATATGATCACTTCTTTTTATTGTTTATAGTGATGATACGAGTATTTCAAGGCTTTCAAGGCTTTGTTCATGTTTAATTCGGATAAAATTTTAAAAAAGTTGATCATTGGATAAAGTGGGAAAAAAGTAGTAATTTTAGTTTGAAAAATCGAATTTTATAATTTAAGAAGATGTGAATAAAATATTAACTATAATATAATAAGTTGATCAAATTTTTGCAATATAAAATTTTGGTTTCAAACATATCATCTATTAAAGATTCATTTAAACACATTTAAGTAATTTTTGTTTCTTAAGAATTTTTTCAAAAAAGTTAATAACAACCATTCAGCGCCCACAGTTGCTGTGCAAAAACTATCTAATCATAATTAGAAAATATTTGAAAATTATCTATCCTTATAGCAGGTATTTGACATCAATTATTTTGAAATAAAAATCACCAGCAAAAGAGGAAAACAAATGCAATTGAATAACGTTATGTCCCATTAAAATTTCAAATGTCAGCAACCTTAACAATTTCAAATAACAACGGACCCAATGATTACAGTCCAACTTGGATTTACAATATGGAATCATTCATAAGCCATTGTTGTTCTTTCAAATTACTAATTAGCTCAGAGGACATTATAATTATTACAACTCCAAATATAACTATAATAATAACACAATGTTGAGTGGGATGAGCTCAAGTCGTATATCATCAGAGCTTTCACAGTGGATACACATATTCAAAACCTCAAAAGATATGTTACAAGCTTAAATAAAAAAATGTTGAATGTTTAATCAGATAAACTACCACATCAAATTTTGGATATTGTATACCCCAACAGATGAGGCCAAGTGTAAATCTTTGATAAATCTGGGAGAACAGGTAGCCCACATCCAATTTTGGGTGTTGCAAACCCCAAACAACAGAGTCAAGTGTAAGTCTTGGAAAAATTTGGCATAAGGGGTTTTGCATATCCCCACGAAGGAAGCCAGGCCTAAGCCATGGTTGAATTTAACAAAAGAGATACCCTATGTTCCCAAAAATTGACAAGAACAACTATCCCACAAATGCGTTTATTCCCTGTATTAATTTCAAAATAATTAGAATAAATTTTAAAATCACATAGCTTACGAGCTCAAAAAACACTACAATTCTAGGTCAAAGTTAGAGATTCTGAACCAAGTGATCATAGTCAAACATAGCTAATCTGCAATTCTCTATAGGATAAGATCAAAAAAAAATTTAAATTATAAATTTTTTCTATGTCTATTACCAAACTATTCTAAATGGCTCTAATAAAATTTTCATATAAGAGAAGAAGACAACCACAATTCAGCTGACACGTGTTGTCGTGTAGTGAGAACCTAATTATGATTCTGAAGAATTTGAAAATAATCTACCTCAGACTGATAAATCTTTTCAATTGAGCACCCAAAACATATTGCATTGAACTAACGCTTTAATTGATTAAAAAAAATTCAAATATTTAAAAAATTTGAGGGCATTTGACAACAATTATTTCAAATAAATAAGATCAGAATGAAAAAAAAATGTAAAGGTTAAGAAATCATACACGACAACCGGCAGTGCCGCTCACAAAGGAGGCTCAGATGAGATCGAAGTGAGAACTACAACTGCAACTCAAAGATGCACAATTAAAATAAAGAGATCATAACACAGGCAAATCACACAAAAATAAAAATAAAAACAAATAGGCGTTAGTTGCGTTAGTTTCAAGCAATAAAAGAAATAGTTAAAACCAATGGTTTGCATGAAATGGTTTGCATACCAACGCCACTTTCCACTACCCTATCAACGTGATGCACGTCTCTTAGAAAATTTAATGAATTTGAAAGACTGACAAATGCACATCAATTTTCGCTTGAAGATTTTTTATTGACACAGGTTGTTTGCTTTCACTGTAGATGCCTCTCCGTGTAATTACAGTTTAAGCATTATCTTTGAGGTGAATTTTGATTTTTTTGGGGATGAATTGTTGGTAGTGAATTTTCCTATAACTGTTAAATTCAATAGTACTATAATTATATTTGCTCAACTTTTATATTGATATATGAAACTCTCTCTATAATTAGATTATATGTTTATAATAGAAACTATAAAATCTTGATTATATCTTTATGATATAAATGTGAGCACTGAAAAATGAAGAATGTAAATTAGTAATTTTATAAATTTAGCTAAAGCAATATTTGACTTTGGAATATCAAAATGTATGGGATTAAGATAGTCTTGTATAAATCATTTTTTATTTATAATTAATTTTGATAATCTATTATTTAGTTTAAAATACAAGTCTTATGAATTTGTTACAAATAAGTTAATTTTTGTTTTATTATGGTTCTTTAAAAGAAAAGCATAATAATTTAGTGTTTTCAATTGAATCATTGAAATGTTAAAATTTAAAAATCAACTCAATAAACATGAAAAAGACTATACAATATAAAAATAGAACATAATAAAAAATTGGGAGAAAAACTTTGGTCTCAAGAGATCTAGGAAGACTTTGTAATTCTCCTAACAACTACAATAGCTAAATTGCACACTCCTACTTCTACCCATTTCTCTAATAGCTAAACAAGGTAATGATGCAAATTACATAAGTTCCAACATTCTTACAAGCCTTCAAGAGTTTATTCATTCTAAGAATCTTTCAAAGAGAAGCCCGATAGTATTAAAAAATGGATTTCACCATTGGAATTTATTATTTTGTTAAATATGGGACATGTTTGGCTACATGTGTATTGGGAGTGCATCTTACCTATTTAGCAAATGTTCAAGACAAATTCTTCATTGCAGCCTCAACGATATGTGCTCAAATTTAATTACGTATGTGAAATAACAAAAGGTGGTTACTTGCAACTTTGGCTATACTATTTTACCCCTCACCATTGCTTATGTTTTGATTAACAAGAGCCATCAAATTTGATCACCTTTATGAATTTCAAGTACTATAGTTAAAGGAATATACTTTCAAATTTAAGTTTATACTCAATAGGATGACTATTCTTATAAAGTTATTTATATCATTCGTAACCATTGGTCTCACTATAAATTGAATGAGAGTTGTTGATCTCAAATGAGTAATCTTTCTTGAGAATGTTGTAAAAGTCGTCAACACTAGTGACATGGTTAATTTCTATTCCTACAAAAAAAATTTCTCTATTTCAACATTGATTTTTTTTATCACATTTCAATCAATTCAACATGGGTTGTTAGATATATTAATTGTTTAATAAGAAAATTGGCATAAGAAAAAGGTAAAATAATGGATTTTTCATGACACTTGACGTAAAGTATATAATATCATTGGTTGAAAGGTAAAGTGTGAGGGGTGATTCAAATGGGTTGTATTATAAAGGAGAATAAATTATTTATATATATCACTAGTATAGAAACAGTAATAAACTATTGAAAAAACTACTAAAAACTGCTTATAAATGACTGAACTTGGTTACGTGAGCATTAGTAGTTTATTGCCAATCATTTATAACGTGACCAGTCTGATGACTAAACCATTTTTAGTCATTTATTGGTTGTTTTGATTGATCAATTTGGTAGTATATTTAGTCATTGATTTGGTCATTGATTGTTGTAATCTGGTCACTTATTTAGTCATTTTTTATTCACTAATATATATAATCGTTGATTTAGTCATTGATTGTTGTAATCTAGTCAATTATTTAGTCATTTTTATTCACTGATTTTTGTCCATTGGTAGTTTATTTAGTCATTAATTTTAATCATCATTTTGATCAATTTGGTAGTATATTTAATCAATTTAATTATTAATTGACATCAATTAGTAATATATTTAGTCATTTTAATAGATTGATATTTGAGGATTTAAACATAAAACACAGAAGTACACATCAATCATCAATTGCACACAATAAGACAACCATTAAGAAGGAATTTTTTTTTAACTTTATTAATAAAAGAAATGTTTTCTAGTTACAGCTTAGAAATAGAGTATTACAATTTTTATTTTCAGTCACAAGACTAAAAATTTGAGTTACAATATTGCACAGAAATGACTACAAGAAAGAAACTTCTTCAAAAAACTTTTGCAATGATGGAAATGCATGCTTGGAGCCCTTCAATGTGAGCACATACCCCTTTCATTTCTTAAAAATTCTACAATGTGGACAATCTTCCTGGAGCAAGTTGTAACGTGTAGAATCCAAGAAGGAGAGTGTTGATCGTGTTCCATATATAAAGCTCTCCCCTTCAATGCAATCAACAATAACCCAACTAGAGTATTTGCTCCTTTATATGAAACGTGTAATTTGATATGACCAACAAGGTCTGTCTTTTCCACCATGAATGAAGTTGTGCCTCAGTACAACCAACAAAATTACTATTAGTCTCAATTCAGAAAGAATTATAAATCTGCATTGTATATTGCAATTTTACAAAAGTAAGTCCAAACACAACAGAAAGATAAATCAATTAAAAAATTGTAGGAGACAGATCACATCCACAAACATGGGAGAGCTATGCAAAATTGGAGAAATTGGCTTGGAAAATGAAGGCAACATGGTATTTCCAGATTCAAGACTTTTACTTAATGTTGTGGAATAGAAGAAAAAAGAATCATTTATCTGCCACCATAGTGAAAAGTTATCAATTTCATTTGGTTTGTTAAACATGGCCCCTAGTACAACTATTAGATTTGTCAATAACCTTTGAGTATGTTCTGACTTTCACACTGCATCTAAATTCATCTCCAAGATTGTTGTAAGTGAAATTGTTCTAAGAGATGTGAACCATTTCCATCAATCTAAACAGGGACAATGTTCTTGTGGAGAATATTGGTGATACTAAATGAAACAATCTAAAAAATAGGCTTACACTAGAATGATGTGCACTACATCAGATATCCAATAATAACGAAGGGACATCCATCAAAGCATAACAACATGGATTTTTTTGTCATATGTTGTAGTTACAAGTGCCTTGCTAGACATACATGAAAATGTGGAAGCATAGACAAGGCAAGTGAATTGTTTCAAAAAATGCCTCAAAGAAATGTGATATCATGAAATGTCATAATTGAACCTGACATGTTCAAAATGGGTTTTTCTAAAAAGTCCTCAAAATTTTTTAATAAAATGCAACTAGTGGGTGTAAAGCCCAACTCCTCAACCTTTGAAAGCATCCTTCTTGCCTATGTGTGAATTGGAGCTTTGGATGAGGATATGAACATCCATCAAAAGTATATTTAGAAGTGGTTCTTTATCAAATATATTATAGTTACAAGTTGCACTTTAGATCACCAAATCCTTCACAAAACCTTTTGTACAACCATCGCAACATCGCACGATTGTTGTTGGGCCTTTACGGTGTTGCGGGGAAAGCTCCCAACATCACCACGAAGGCCCAACAACAGCCGTGCGGTGTTGCGATGGTTGTGCAAAAGGTTTTGTGAAGGATTTGGTTATCTAAAGTGGGACTTGTAACTACAATATCTGCTAAAAATACACTTCCAAATATGTTTATACCTTAATGAGAAATAATCACTCATATAACCGATTAGTTGGAAAAAAATTGGGAGATAGCATGAGTGCTCAGTTAGCAATAACAATATTGAAAGCACCTTCCTTGAATTCTAGTTCTGCATTTTGTGTTGCAAGAAGTTGGATTCTATGGATATCAAGTCTCAAAATTCTTCTCTCAAACTGTGCTTTGTGACATTGAACGTGCTACATCACATTACACATTCAAGCATAGCAGATGACAATTATTCCATTAGAAAATGAGGGGAGCCTTCTCATTAGTGGATAAGCTATTGTAAAGAACCCACAAATACTAATACAGGCTCTTGAGGAGTGACCTAGGAAGAATGAGAAAGGTTTCTAGCCTTTCAAGGTTCTTGATGTGTGAATATTATCATAAATGTGTATTTTGAAACTGTGGCAAAAAAGATGTGTATATAATCATAAAGATGACAATGTGTATTTTAAAGCAGCTTATGGTATTTTGCATAGCTGCGGACATTCTTTGTAAGGCTTAGTTTTGGGTGGGCACAAACATTTCATGACATACCTTCTTCCTAATTGTGGAAAACCATTAGAAAGACACATTTGGGCTGCAAAATATAGGGCACGTATACTCTCAGTCATTGCTTCTCTGGGTGGTAAGGAATCAGGTGGATATCATGGAATAGAGTACATTATACACTATCTTATGTATTAGGGAAACTTGTGTCAAGATCAAAGCAAATAAAAGATTCTCTTACAGCCAAAACATTATACCTTCCATTCTCAATGTATCTACTGTCATACCTCTCACTAACATTGTTATTTTATTGACACCGTTATCCTATTACCTCTACAAAAGAGCTCCATTTGAAGGCATCTTGACTACATATTATGCACAACAAAACTCTACAAGTGCAACAAGACATTTGCAAGACAAAAAATGAATTCACTGAAACATTACTGTCTCAGCAACATAATATCTTCAAATGAAAGAGCACTGTAACTCTAACTAAGAAAACACTGTGCAGGAATTGTTAGCACTGAGAAATAAAGAAGATAACACATTGAATTAGGTGACTGAGATCACTGAAAGGAATATCATTGTTAGAGAGTTGCAAACTGTGAATTGTCCTCTGTCCTATAGGACTGAGAAAGGAAGAACACTATCAAACAGTGATTGAATCATAACAAATAGTCCAAAAACAATGAAATTTACTATCAAATGGTGATGAAGATCTATCCTCTAAGTCATTTGGACATGATGATTGAGAACATAATGAGTAAGAAGTAAAACAGCACTGGATCATAGTACTACAAAATTTTCATGAGTTATGTGATGAAATTCACTGTTATTTTGATCACAAAGGAGATCAAGATAATAACCAACACACTGATGTGCACAGAGAATGTTCATGGAGTGCAAAATTCCTTACAAAGCAATTACCATAGCAGAGTTTGAGGTGAATTGCACCTGCTATTTTATGCTAATATGGATATGTTCTAACCTGTAGTTAATTGTTGTAGCATAACATATAGGCTAAATAGTTGTTCATATACCATTGTTTCAAATTCAAAATTGCTATACCTTATTCTAGGTGAAAATCACAGGGGGAGTCTATACATAAGACACCATTATTTCAAATTCAAAATTGTTGGCTCTTTCACAATTGTTTGCTTCATTTATTTGACTAAGACAACTTGTTGTATAGAAGATGCTCTCAAAATCACAGTAAAATCCTTTATTCTGGGAAGACTATTCAAAATCTTCCCATCATAACAATGAACAAAAGCATCAGTCATTAACCTAAACTTTGCAAGAGTTTCATCAAATTCTAATTTTCCACTCTCTTTTCCATTCTAAATTTTATTCCCAATTTGATCCATGAAGAAATTCCTTAGCATGTAGATCCTGTTGTTAGCCATAACTTTACCAGGTGTTGAGGATAGCTTCAAGTTTTTACCCAAGCAACAATGGACAAAATTTGGCCTTACCAGATACAGTGTGTTGAAAATCTCTTTAAAGTTATTAGGAAAGAGTTCTGAGTATAATCCACAATTTTGAATTAGCAGCACGTAATTCCATATCTTTTGATACATTATTTGAGCTTGATGATCTTCATCAGAATGAGCAGACCTATGCTCTCTAAAACTAGTTTTTTCTTGAAGAGGCTAAGCATGTGGAAAATTGCTTTGAGTAGAAAGGCGAGGTTTGCTCATTCTGCGATGAAAGTCATCAAACGAAACGCAGATCAAATATGAAATTCATCTAAAAGATAATTCAAACTATGCATTATACTCGGGGAACTCTTTCGAAGTGCTCAAAACTTTCAACACATTATGTCTAACAAACTGTTACTATCCTTTAACTGAGTAAAACTCGAATATTCTCAGCACACAGTAAAGACCATAATAATGAGAATCTATAAACCAAGGAAGTTCACCATGGATAGTGAAATAAATTAAAATGAAGGAGAGTGGAAATATGAGCTGATGAGCCTCTGCAAAGATTCAAGTTATGTTAATGCTTTGTTCATTATTCGAAATAAAAGTTTCTTGTGTTCAGGCATCTTCACCTAACATGTATCTTAGATCAAATGGAAATGAACAAGCTAATTGTGAAAATTCCAACAACTTTAATTTGAGCAATGTTGACATGTATAAACTCCCATGATTATCTAGAAATAGGTATAATTACAATTAGAAGCTGTGTTATATGAGTAAATATTTATTTTATTTGTTGCTCACTACAATAATTAACTATAGACTCCTACTTTTTCTCTGAGTATGACAGTACCTGAGCTTCTGGTGTTTCTAGATGGAACCTATAGTGGAAAAGTGTAGTTTCCATCTGAAGGAACCATCTTCGAAGCTCTTCCCTAAAATGAGGTTTGAAAACATTAAAAGAAAAGCAATACCATAATTCTAAAGTAATAATTTGTATCAAGCCAAATGTTAGAAAGTATAATTAAAAAGACAAATCCTTACAATTGGACCAAGCAGATTTATGATTTTATCTTTAGAATGTAGGAACTTTCTCTGTCAAAGCTTCGCGACCTCAAATTGGATCTCCAATTGGACCAACAGATTTATGATTTTATCTTTAGAATGTATGAACTTCCTCTGTCAGAGCTTCATGACCTCAAATTGGATCTGAAATTGGACTAGTAGATTTATGATTTTATCTTTAGAATGTACGAACTTTCTCTGTTTAATATTCACTACCTCAAATTGGACCTAAGATTGGACCAACAGGTTTATGATTTTCTCTTTCCACTGACATTTGTATTCCTACACTCGAGTTCTTCTTTCGAGCAAAAACACCCAGAAGTGTTTCAAACCGGCTGAAAGTACTCTCCAACCTAGTTATGTCACTGATAGCAATCCAATTTTTTATGAACCATCCATACCTGAATGTTGCATCACAATCTATTCTTCCTGCACATAAAAATGCCACTTATTAATCCCTTCTAAATAAAACATTTAATCATCATAAAACCATAATTAATAAATCATTTCACTTTCAGAAAGTATCCGATGTCATTTACTATCACAATAAAAGTTGTATAAATCACAAAAAATTCATGAAGCCTCCTAAATGTAGCTTAAAGCATGTTTACAAGATGGGTTTCAGCATAAGAAGCTTTCTACTATAGCTCTCAATGAATGTATTATAAGAAAAAAAACAAAATTCTTCACACTCGTAGTAATGTAGTCAAACATTTATTCCAAAAGTATGTTAGCAGGAGTTAACTAAAAACAAAATGATTTTTCACTTGGTTACTTTTAATAATATGCCACGTGGAAATAGAATAATCACTAAGAAACCCTAACAATAAAAAATGAAGTAAAGGTTTAAGAAAGGAAATTCCAATGTACTATTGTGTAATGGCAATGAAGGCATTTATATGAGCATGACCTGCATACAAATCCCAGCCATTGAATTGTCATCCATCCAAAGATAAAATAAGCAATGTAAGGATTTGAGCAATATAAGTCCAAAGGGTTATGTTGTAATGGTAATGGAATCACCATAAGAGCACAACCGAGGAACAAATTCTTGTGACTATAATTATGTGATCCATAACTCTATTGGTCATGTGGCACAGTTCTGCTATAACAAATACAAGATGCGTTCATGTGTGACCCAAGTTTAATGTGGCCATGTTGTGATAGAAATGGATGCACTCATATGAGCACAATTCATGTACAAATTAATCATTGTCATCACAATTAGGTGTCAATCATCATTGGGTGCATTCAGGTTGACTCAATTTAATAGGTTATAATGTAATGATAGCATGATCCAAGAGCGATTACCTCTTGCTACAATAAATAGCCTATAACTCTAGTTGATATGCAGATTGGTTTTTTAATATCAATTATGTAGTGCATTGAATCACAACCCATGTTTAATGGGCTATTCTAGAGAGTGATCAAGATTTTCTAAACCTTATGAATGTTACTTAAAAGGACTGTGCAAGGGTAGTGATCATATAGAAATGATAAGGTTTTTTTATGTCAAAAGACAATGAATACTTACAATGAGTCCAATGATGAATGAGGACAAGAAGTTTGCATATGATTCATCACCATGACAGTGTCAAGTGCAAGCTACACGGACAACTCTTAGCTATACCTTGGATTATGAGAGGTTCATGAAGACATGAAAGTAGAGTTTTGAAGAGGATAGTGCTCTATTAAATACAGTCATGTTACAAATGGAAAAGGCTTTCACCATGAAGTTCTCCTTGAGCATTCAATAGTGGTAGACCTATTAACAAAGGGAAATGATTTATGTATAAACATTTATAAAAAGGAAAATTGTAGATAATAAAAGCTGGTTATAACACATAAAATATGATGGTCGTTGTCAATGGATATAAGGGCATCCATATGTAAAACATACTCTCTATGACTATAATAAATAGGACAAGTACCATGAAGCTAAGGGAAAATCAAGAAGTAGGGACATTTACTATAACCAATAGATAGTGATGTCCAATATTTTATGAGGGTAGTTAGCTCATACAACCTTAGTCGTTGTTGAATCTATCATAAGTGGATATCAAGTAATTGCATTGAGATTGACCTCATCGAAATAGGATAGTCATGGTTATCAATATTTATAAGACATGAAAGGACAAAGCACAATTATCTTGAAGACTTTTAAACTGCCATCTTCATATATGAATGATATTCATGAAGGATTCATGGGACAGTTATAGCCACATGACAATGGGTGATAAGGGAAACCTAAAACACTTGTTTATTTAGGTAAAAATGGATGGATAAAAAGAAAGAGAAGCTATAGTCATGATAATTCAGATAAAGAAAACATGCAATGGTAGGTTACTTTTAAACACCCACATCAAACCCTAATAATATTTTTCTTGAGAATTTTTTTTCAAACGAATATATTTGAGGAAAAAACCCCTACTAGTTTGTAAATGGCAAAGGACGAAAACCTATTGGCCAAAGAAGTGGTTCTCACCCATAGGTCATGGCTGAATTTTAATGATGGTCGACATTGGTGATATCAAGATAGTAAAACATACATATTGTCATTTATTCGTCATTATTTTCCTTACAAAGACATACATATTGCCATTCATAACCAAAAAAACTCCTCATAACCAGTAAAACCCATTGACACTTCAAAAATGAGACTAATGTCATGTCTTAAACATATCATGGCATGTGATCTTCTCAAAGGATCTGCATTGCGATATGAAAGTATCAACTATCAAGGTAGTTTTTTTCCTAATAAGAGCTTTGACTTCCTAGTTTGGGCTTATGACAAGGATAAAACCTTCATGAGTAGACAAGCAAGCTCTTCCTCAAAACTTCAAACAAAACTAAAAACCATAATGGCATAGAGTATACCTAGCAAGATGTGAGGATGAAGGCTTCCAGGAAAACCTTGAATATTAATCAACGTGGGGATGATCTATCCTCAAAACCTTGGACAATCTCCTCGTGCATACAACGTGTCTTCAAACCCTTGTGAATCTCTATAGTTTGGATGAATTCAAAGAAAACAAAGAAATGTTTCTTTAGATCAAAATCAACATGCATTTATCCCAGATCTTCTCAACAATGTGGATAGATGTTGGTGCAACCAACTACTGGTTCTATGCCATGCCTTCGAGAAATATTTGAACTTCTTCCAACTAGCAAACTAAAAAACCCCTAACCTTCCTCTTGTTATGTGGCTCAATAGACACAAGGAATGAAAATTCTCTTTTTCATTGTTTGGTGCCCAAAAAAAAACTTAGTCAAAATTCTCTTTTGCACTGTTTGGTGCTAAAAAAAAACTTAGTCTTTCACTAATATCTCATTTTTTTTTACCCGATGATCAAATTAGTCATTTATAGTTGTGTTGCAAAAACTGACTTGAATTTAATCATTTTTAGCTGTCGTGACTATTTTTTTTGGTCATGTAGTCATTTATTTTCCAAATTCTACCAATGTATTATCCAACATCAAATGATGGTGTTGTTAGAAACTAACTATGTAGGTTTAATGTTGAATATTTGGTTATGTTTACTCATGTGATACATTGGCTTTGTGTTTGACCTACCTTTGATAACTGATATGAGAAAAAATAAGTGGTTTTTCCCTTTGTCAATTTTTTTCCCAAGTCAATTTTGAGGAGTCCCCTACTAGTTCACCATGATTCAATGTTCCTTAAAAGTTAAAAAAATCATAACTATTGAGCTACTTGGGCTATTTCCTTAAGTATTATGTGTTGTCAAAGTTTTGATCTCTTAGGTTGTGTATACTACCATACCCTCCCTAACAATCCCAACTACCCATTCATGCCTTTGCTAAAAAAATTCTAAGTGTTGGTTTGTCATCCTATCAAGTTGTTGATGATGTCATTCCATCTATCCCAAATCTAAAATGATGAGTTTTAACTTATAAAATCATTATTGTTAGGCTATCGAATATGATCATCACTAACTAGTATATATTCCCTTACATGTCCAACCCTTGATCCCTAGTCCTTTTCCTTCAAATTCATCCCCTTTTTCTTTCCTTGGGCCTTTAGACTTTCCCATCCTTGAATACCAATTTAGACTTTCCCTTTTTCAAATTCATCCTTCCATCCAATTTTGACCCCTAATGTTGACATCATCATGATGTCATGTTAATATCACCCTTTCATTAGAGTTTTGAGCTAGTCCATCTTTTTTGATGTCATCTTTATATGATTCTAGTATCATCCATTTTTGGAGCTCCCCATTGACTCATACCTACTGGTATCATGCTAGCATCATCTTTTCATGCCTCCATTTTTTTTAATTCCTAGATTGGGAGGTTAGGCCATCCATTTTCTCAATGCGCATTCCATCTTTCCCTAATCCTTAACTCCTGCTTCATTATTTTTCTAAGTTTTTTGTAGTTACAATTCAAGTTGACCCTTAATTCAATACTCATTTTCTTCAACCCTAAAAGCTTACACCTTTGCTACTCTTTTGTATAAATTTTTTGGAATCAAACTCATAACCATTTCTTATATTAGTTCCTACCATAAGGTCATCTTGATACCCTAATCCTAACATTGTGAAATCCTTTTCCTTATTGATATTGTCCCTTTGAATTTCCCCCTTCTCACATCTCATTTTAGCATGAATTCCTAGTCATCTCTAAAGTCCAACACTCTAACCATAATTTTTTGGCATGAATTCCCTTCAAACTTTGAAGAATAACACTCTCTCCTATTTTTTTTCAATTTATCTATAACTAATTAGAATGCTTAGATAACCATGTGGTTTATAGAAAAGGGCTTGACATGCTAGAAAATGTATTGACATTCATTAGAGCCATATTTTGATCAGTCAAGTTGAATTGTGTGTAGTTTTTGCATGTAATTTGAGTGATTTTTTCCAAAGAGTGGTTGTAAAATTTTGGGGTTTAATTTATGGCTCAATTTGGCCCTACACCTTCCAAAAAAATCTAATTTGAATATTCTTTACTTAATAATAATATTTAAAAGATGTAATAGTGAGAAATCTACTCCTAGAGCCACTAGAGGTGAAAATATTGAAGCATGGTGTGGCATCAAGTTTGAAAAATTTTTTAGTACTCTTGAAAGAGAAATAAACCATAAGGAATATTGAGCTCATTTTAATGAGGCCCTTGCAAATAAATTAGGAAAAAAATCTACTGCTACATCTATTGGAGTGCTAGTCAAACATGTAGGTGAAGAACATCATTCATTTTGGTACAAAGAAGACCTAAATAATGCAAAATATCATGGTTATGAGAATTATAAAGATATTGAAGATAAAAAAACCAAGAAAAAAACCTAGAGTAAGATTAGAACATAGGGATTATAATACATACCTTATCTAGGAGATGACCAATATAAGACTTGAGTTGGCTAGATCATAGGTTGAGAGATATAGAAGGCTTAAGAAGATTGTTAGAAGCTTTCATAAATATGGACCAATAGGGTCATAGAAGACAAGGAAAAAATGGAGGTGGAAGAATAAATAAAGGAAGAGCTAGACATAATAGGATATAGGTTCATTTTAGGCCTCATTTAAATTTAGAAAGGTAAGAAAAATAAAATTTCATTAGTGACGAGTCCAGATATTAGTTAGTTTTTATATATTTTATGCATGCTTATAGACATTACCAGACAATTATTTCATACATATTTCTACATTATGATATCTTTTATACTTATTATGCAAACCTTGAACCTAGTTTATGTATATGGAAATATAATTATGATGTGATGGTTAATGCATGATTTATGTGTGAATATGTATGAATTGTGATTGGATATTTATGCTTAGTCATGGTTGTTAGTATTGTGTACATATTTTGTGAACTAACCCCTTGTAGCCAAAGGAGAAACTTTAGTCTGTAGCAACTACAGGACGTAGCCCATAGCCAAAGGAGTTTCTGGACAACAAAATAGGAGATGTCCCAAAATAAACTAAACACGATGACTATAATATGGAGACATTTAATGAAGGAGATAGTGCATCATTATGATGTTCAATAAAGACACTGGAGAAGAAAGAACCCTATTACAATTGGGATTCTAACATAACTAGTTTTGAGCATTCCACATTCAGTTCTATTACAACAGAGTCATAATCCAACTTGGACTCTTCTTATTTTCTAGTTGTAGTTTAGATTTAACTAAATATCTATCATGCTCTAAAATCTAGAGAGTGGTAATTAATGGTTTTAGTTTAGAGTCTTGTTTTGAATAAGCTCCCCCACGTCTATATGTATAGCTCGGTGGTTGAATCTTAAGTTAGCTATTTAGTCATTTTTTAATCAATCAGTTTATCATTTGATAATGAATACAATTACTAGATACTTTCATTTTTCAGTTGTTATACAGACTATGTTATTGTACAATTATGATTTCATGAATAAGATCTTTCAACAAAAACTTATATGATATTCTGGATTTGTACAATGAATGAATTTGAGTTATTATGATTGTGTTGGATTTGAGGAGTCAGATTTGGTCTTAGATTAGTGAAGATAGCTACTTGAGTAAGGGCCACTCAAGGTAACTGTCCTTCACTCCTTTCTTTTCAGTTATTTCAATTATGTTTTAGTTGTTACTTCATAAATGAAAATTTGCGTTAAATAGATTCTTTTATGTTTCAGTCATTGATGAATGCATGAAAAATTTATGTTTCATAATTATATTGTAATTGTTAGAGTTTTTTGTACTCTAGAGTGTAGAATAGGTTAATTACTAGTTTAGTTAATTTCCAACATTCACTTCTAAACAAAAATTAGCTATAGTCTTACACTGTAGGTATCTATAGCCATAGAGACAACTTTACCTCCTTTACTGTTTTGTAGTCTTATAATTTTCCAGCAAGTGTAATATCTTTACTAGAATGATTTAGGTAATTCAAAGTCTTTGGAAGCACATACAGTTCCAGTACCATCACAAACCTACTAGCCCTGGTCAATAATTCAATGAAGGTCTTTCCAAATGTTAAGTGGACTATTCAGCTAGCTTTTCCCCTCTGAATTGTGTGATTGCAACCAAGATTACTAGACACTAGTAGGGACTCTACATTTTTGGAATCATTGTTGGGGATGGTGCTACTTTCAAAGATTATTTTCTTTCATTTCCAAGCTTTCCTAGTTTAGGATTTGTTTTTAGTATTAGGACTATTAGGTTTAATCTTCTCAAAATACCAAAGAATTTCACTAACATTGTGTAACACCTGTTGCTATACAAAGTCATATCTATTATATGTAGAGGAAGAGAGACACTTTGGGAAGATTTCTCCCCTAAAACCAACAAGCTAGAGCAGATATTGGTGACTACATTGATCAGAGTGAGGGTACTACTGAAGAAGAATCTTCCCTTTCACCAACATCTACAAAAAATATAGAGGATACCTTCCAAACAATGGGAGATGTAGTAATGGATGATCTACCAGAACATGTGGCTTTTGAATTTCTAGTTACCAACCAAGAAAGGGCTACTATGTTGAAGACTATCCCTCCTTTAGCATTACTAGTCTTCTATGGTTTGGTAACTGAAGATCCAAACACATTTTTTTTTATTTTGATGCCCTATGTAGGAGCTATGACTATACAACTTATGCTCATAAGCTCAAGCTATTTCCTACCACTTTAAAGGATGTTTCCTTGAGATGGTTTATGGGACTAGGCAAAGATGTCACTAGTAGAATTTGGAAAATAAATGACTACATGACTAAAACTTTAAGTCACATGACTAAAAATTTTAGCCTTGTGACTAACACTAGTAGTATTTGGAAAATAAATGACTAATTTGGTCATCACATAAAATCACAACTAAATGACTAAATAAATGACTAATATTAGGCAAACAAAAATGACTAAATAAATGTGCTCATTATTAAAATCTTGGCCATAATTTTCATTTTAATAAACATGCTCTAAACTAAAGCCTTATTTTCAATGGTAGCCCACCATAATTAATAATAAAATATTACAAATAAAATTATTAATAAATATTTTTTGTGGAATAAATATTTTGTTTTGTGGTGTCATCATATGAACACCAAAGTTTCTTCTAAATTGACAAAAAACCACCAAATTATAAAAATTAATGAAAACCATAAGAGAACCTAAAAAACTAAAACCCAAAAACCTTGAAAAACAAAAAAATAAGCAAAAGGAAGAGAAAAAAAAAAGATAAGAATAAGCAACCAAATAATCTAAGAGGAAAAAGGACCAATTTTTTTTTATAAGCATAATTTTCATTTTAATAAACATACTCTAAAACCTTCGGTGAAGACCTTATTTTCAATGTAGCCCGCCAAAATGGAGTAGTGAGTCAAAACCTTATTTTCAAGGTAGCATGCCAAAATGGAGAAGTAAAGTGCAACGCCTGATTTTGGATTGCAACCTCTGCCCATTTTTCTGCATCGGACACGATTTGTGTAGAATCTTGTGGTAAGTCACTTTCCATGGTTTTAGTTAATTTTACTTTTCAAATCTATATGTGGTCAGGCCATATGATCCATATGATCCATTCTTTTTAATAATTTTACTAGCTACTTGTTGACTAATAGTGATTATGTTCTTTTTTAGGCTAATTATGGAAAAGCAGATCCATCTTGTGTTGCAGAAGTTAAGGATTTATATAGAGAACTTGGAATCGAGGTCTGTTTATTCTTTTCTTTTCCATTATGAGATGTTAAAAGTGATCTTTTCTTTTTGAAGTTTCCACTATCAAATTGCATAGTTCATAGGAGAACTTACTCTTATCTATAAAAATGATATTAAGGGACATGTAGATTGAGTTGTCTATACAAATTTCAGAATTTGAACTCTTAAAATTAGCTTCCACTTTCTGAGGGGGCATGCAAATCACTTTTGAAGTTGAGTGTAAAAAAATAGTAGCACATAAAGAAAAAGGATGAACAATAATAAAGTGAAAAGTGGCTCTTCTATCAACCCTGTAGAGTACAATGAAAGGAGCGTAGGGATGGTCGGGGTTTAACATTTACAGTGTAGTGGAACAGTAGTTCAGTTGTACAATAGATGTCATCCTACTTTGTTTGAGAACTCTTACTGAAGTCCAAAAAATAGGAGTTCCCAAATGATGCCAATAGATATTATAAATAGAAAACAAACAACAATATTTTCATATAAAAACAACAAGAGTTGATTCATAGGCCCTATGAAAATATCTAACTTTTTGGCTCCCCTTTGATACTTTTCTGCATACTTACATATTACATCTCCATGATTAATATGGACTGGAAGGGTTGAAAGGGCACATGTTAGTCTTTTCCATTTATTGGGAAATAAAGAGTTTGAAGTGACTAAAAGAATCAAATGTAGCTCTTTAATCTAGATGCTTTATTCTCATTCAGTTATTAATATATCCATATATAAACCATGATGAATTAAATCATAACTAGAAGAAATCTCATGAAAACTACAAGAAGAGATCAGTGATTAGATGAATCATGGAAATGAAACCAACTCCATAAGCCACAACAAAAAAAATATGCAATGCAAATGAGAATACAGGCCTTCAAAGGAGTTGTCATGGATAAAGAATCATCCTCCCTTAGATCTCTTATGAGAATGTTTGAAATCTCTTCAATTATCCACAATATCCAAATGCTATGAGCTCTGATACAAAGATTGTGCATAGTTCTTCAAAGTTCATTCAATTTGGTGCTATTATTTTTATCTTGTGATTCAAGCTTCAAACCAACCCCTCTCATTAGTATTTGTCTTCCAGAACTGTCTAGAAGAGGGTAATCAAAATCAATACTAAAATATCTGAAAGTCAAATATACTTTCCCTCAAATTGAAGCTTTGTTCTTGACAAACTAGAGATGAGACAAGCCAAGAACTAGTGGAAGGGAAGTTGAATGAAAACTGAGAGCAACTAAAAGCCTTCCTAAGAAAAGTGCCCTTTCTACTACAACTATCAGTTCTAGTGTCTCCTTGTTCATTTTTTCTGGCATCTCCTCATTTTTCATTTCTTGATAGAGAGCTTCTGAAAGATGTGCAAGATGTTCTTCAATCTCAACAATCAATGTTGAGATAAAATGGAAGCATTTCTCTTGTAAATAAAGTGCTAAATCATTTATCCTTGAAGGAGATTTATGTGCATGAAGATAACTTAGGTCTTCCAAAATATTCTTGGACCCCTCATCTATGGTATCTTTTATTTGATTAACCTCAGTTCCAAAATAAGCGTTAAGGTGACCAAACCAGTCTTCATCATTTGTCATCATAAATCTAAAACTCAACCCAGGTAAATTGACACTTTTTAGGTCCCCTCTCTTGAAAAGCCAACCCTCACTAGTAGTTAATTTGTACAAATGGGTTTCAACATCTTTGTAACTTGCCAGAGATGTAACTATGGCTTCAAGGATTTTACCAACCTTAACTCTAGTTGACCTCCACCCTCATGCTCTTGTTTCAATTAAGTTTCTTCCCAACCCTACAAATCATAGACTAATAAATGGTAAGCCTTGAAATCATGGAACAAATAACTATAAGAGATGGAGCAAGCATACAACATTAAAATTGTGACTTGCAGTAGTAAAAGAAAAGCAGTAGGTAGTTTGATATACAATCAAAAAAGGGAATTTTATGAGGCTGCCTTAAGGAAGAAAATTAAAAATTAAATAAAATCATGCTTCAAATTCCATTTAAACATTTAGTTGTATATCCTACTTTGTTTGAGAACTCTTACTGAATTCTGAAAAATAGGAGTTCCCAAATGACACCAATAGATATTAAAAAACAACAATATTTTCATATGAAAACAACAAGAGTTGATTCATAGGCCCTATGAAAATCTCTAACTTTTTGGCTCCGCTTTGATACTTTTCTACATACTTACATATTACATCTCCAAGATTAATATGGACTGGAAGGGTTGAAAGGGCACATGTTAGTCTTTTCCATTTATTGGGAAATAAAGAGTTTGAAGTGACTGAAAGAATGAAATGTAGCTCTTTACTCTAGATGATTTATTCTCATTTGGTTATTAATATATCCAGTTATAAACCATGATGACTTAAATTAGAACTAGAAGAAATCTCATGAAAACTGCAAGAAGAGATCAATGATTAGATGAATCATGGAAATGAAACCAACTACATAAGCCACAACAAACAAAATATGCAATGCAAATGAGAATACATGCCTTCAAAGGAGTTGTCATGGATAAAGAATCATCCTCCCTTAGATCTCTTGTGAGAATACCTGAAAGCTCTTTAGTTATCCACAATATCCACATGCTATGAGCTTTGATACAAAGATTGTGCACAGTTCTTCTCAGTTTATTCAATTTGGTGCTATTATTTTTATCTTGTGATTCAAGCTTCAAACCAACCCCTCTCATTAGTATTTGTCTTCCAGAACTGTCTAGAAGAGGGTAATCAAAATTAGTACTAGAATATTTGAAATTCGAAGATCCTTTCCCTCAAACTAAAGCTTTGTTCTCAACAAACCAGAGCTGAGACGAGCTAAGAACTAGTGGAAGGGAAGTTGAATGAAAATTGAGAGCAACTAAAATCCTTCCTAAGAAAAGTTCCCTTTCCACTATAACTGTTGGTTCTAGTGTCTCCTTGTTCATTTTTTCTGGCATCTCCTCATTTTTCATTTCTTGATAGAGAGCTTTTGAAAGATGTGCAAGATGTTCTTCAATCTCAACAATCAACGTTGAGATAAAATGGAAGCATTTCTCTTGCAAATAAAGTGCTAAATCATTTATCCTTGAAGGATATTTATGTGCATGAAGAGAACTTAGGAGGTCTTCCAAAATATTCTTGGACCCCTTATCTATGGTATCTTTTATTTGACTAACCTCAATTCCAAAATGAACGTTAAGGCGACCAAACCAATCTTCATCATTTTTCATCATAAATCTAAAACTCAACCCAGGTAAATTGACACTTTTTAGGTCCCCTCTCTTGACAAGTCAGCCCTCACTAGTAGTCAATTTGTGCAAATGGGTTTCAACATCTTTGTAACTTTCCAAAGATGTAACTATGGCTTCAAGGTATTTACCAACCTTAACTCTCTCATGCAGATCTACAAATCCATCAGCTATTATTTGTTTCATCCTACTAACAAATCGGCTTTCAAAAATTTCATCCCATAGACTCTTTGAGTGCTTCAAAACAATTTCACACATGCATTGGCATGGAAACTCAACATTTGAACCAAAAACTATTTTTAGCCACTCCAAGCTCCCTTCAAATGCATCCAGACTATACAATGTTTCTCTAATCAATGTCTCATTCTCTGCAAGTTCCTTGCCACTTTTCACAAGATCAAGCAAATACTTTCCCCCAAGCCTATTTGCAGAGAGAATATCATTTGCACATCTCTTAAGCCATGCTAAGCAAGACTCTAATATAAACTCGCTCAACAAAATCATCATGGTAGCTTGTAGCTTCTCTCTATGAGATTTCCACAACTGCACCTCATTGTCTAGGTTTGGAATCCCACCAAAGAATTGTGATTCAGGTGGCACTGCCAACACAGTCTTATAAAAAAGAGGTAAATCATTTAGAACCTCCAAGAAGAGTTCCCAATCCTAACATAGCATTACCTATATGACTCTTACCACATTACAGAAAATGGAACTGATTGCCCCCACCTTATTGGTCTATCAGCTAGACGTGTCTTCTAGTTCCAGTGATGTGTCGACAATTCTATTTTTTCATCAACATGAGGATCTTCTATCGACAGGACGAGGTCTCCTGTTCCTGCGATGGTCCAATGGGGATGTCTCCACCGACGAAATCCCCATTGAACCATCATGGGAACAAGAGACCTCGTCCCACCGATAGAAGATCCTCACACCGATGAATAAATAGAACTGTTCCACCGGCAACATCCCCATTGGACAATCGCGGGAACAAGAGACCTCATCCTGCTGATAGAAGATCCTCACGCCGATGAAAAAACATAACCATCGATGCATCAATGGAACCAGAAGACATGTTTGGCCGATAGAACCCTTGGTGTGTGAATTCATAGCCATTTTTGTCAGAATGAAGCAGATGGAGTTTAGGGGTTTTGTTTCAGATGATATGGAAAATTTCATTTGGAACCAAATAGAGTTGAATGGGTGTTTCAAACTCAATCAAATATTGTTTAAAACAACCCAACATGAAGACAAGTGTATTTAGAAGATTGGGATTGCTTTTCTTATCATCATGATTTGGTTTTCAACATCTTTGTAACTTGTTAGAGAGGTAACTATGGCTTCAAGGAATTTACCAACCTTAACTCTAGTTGACCTCCACCCTCATGCTCTTGTTTCAATTCAATTTCTTCCCAACCCTACAAATCACAGCTAATAAATGGTAAGCCTTGAAATCATGGAACAAAAAACTACGAGAGACGGAGCAAGCATACAACATTAAAATTGAGACTTGCAATAGTAAAAGAAAAGAAGCAATAGGAAGTTTGATATACAATCAGAAAAGGGAATTTTATGAGGCTACCTTAAGGAATCAAATTAAAAATTAAATAAAATCATGCTTCAAATTCCATTTAAATTTTTAGTTGTACAGTAGATGTCATCCTACTTTGTTTGAGAACTCTTACTAAATTTCAAAAAATAGGATTTCCCAAATGACGCCAATAGATATTATAAATAGAAAACAAACAACAGTATTTTCATATAAAAACAAGAGCTAATTCATAGGCCCTATGAAAATCTCTAACTTTTTGGCTCCCCTTTGATACTTTTATGCATACTTACAAATTACATCTCCATGATTAATATGCACTAGAAGGGTCGAAAGGGCACATGTTAGTCTTTTCCATTTATTGGGCGATAGAGAGTTTGAAGTGACTAAAAGAATCAAATGTAGCTCTTTACTCTAGATGCTTTATTCTCATTCAGTTATTAATATATCCAGATATAAACCATGATGACTTAAATCAGAACTAGAAGAAATCTCATGAAAACTACAAGAAGAGATCAGTGATTAGATGAATCATGGAAATGAAACCAACTCCATAAGCCACAACAAAAAAAATATGCAATGCAAATGAGAATACATTCCTTCAAAGGAGTTGTCATGGATAAAGAATCATCCTCCCTTAGATCTCTTGTGAGAATGCCTGAAAGCTCTTCAGTTATCCACAATATCCACATGCTATGAGCTTTGATACAAAGATTGTGCATAGTTCTTCTCAATTTATTCAATTTGGTGCTATTATTTTTATCTTGTGATTCAAGCTTCAAACCAACCCCTCTCATTATTATTTTTCTTCCAGAACTGTCTAGAAGAGGGTAATCAAAATCAGTATTGGAAAATCTAAAATTCAAAGATCCTTTCCCTCAAACTAAAGCTTTATTCTCGACAAACTAGAGCTAAGACGAGCTAAGAACTAGTGGAAGGTAAGTTGAATGAAAACTGATAGCAACTAAAACCCTTCCTAAGAAAAGTTCCCTTTTCACTATAACTATCAGTTCTAGTGTCTCCTTGTTCATTTTTTCTGGCATCTCCTCATTTTTCATTTCTTGATAGAGAGCTTCTGAAAGATGTGCAAGATTTTCTTCAATCTCAACAATCAATGTTGAGATAAAATGGAAGCATTGCTCTTGCAAATAAGGTGCTAAATCATTTATCCTTGAAGGAGATTTATGTGCATGAAGAGAACTTAGAAGGTCTTCCAAAATATTCTTGGACCCCTCATCTATGGTATCTTTTATTTGACTAACCTCAGTTCCAAAATAAGTGTTAAGGCGACCAAACCAGTCTTCATCATTTGTCATCATAAATCTAAAACTCAACCCAAGTAAATTGACACTTTTTAGGTCCCCTCTCCTAACAAGCCAACCCTCACTAGTAATTAATTTGTACAAATGGGTTTCAACATCTTTGTAACTTTCCAGAGATGTAACTTCAAGGAAATTACCAACCTTAACTCTCTCATGCATATCTGCAAATCCATTAGCTATTATTTGTTTCATCCTCCTAACAAACAAGCTTTCAAAAAGTTCATCCCACAGACTCTTTGAGTGCTTCAAAAAAATCTCACACACGCATTTCCATGGAAACTCAACATTTGAACCAAAAAAACAATTTAGCCACTCCAAGCTCCCTTCAAATGCACCCAAATTGTCTAATGTTTCTCTGATCAATGTCTCATTCTCTGCAAGTTCCTTGCCACCTTTCACAAGATCAAGCAAATAATTTCCCCCAAGCCTATCTGTAGAGAGAATATCATCTACACATGTCTTAAGCCACGCTAAGTAAGACTTTGATATAAATTCGCTAAGAAAAATCATCATGGTAGCTTGTGGCTTCTCTCTATGAGATTTCTACAACTGCACCTCATGTCTAGGTTTGGAATCCCACCAAACAACTGTGATCTAAGTGGCACTACCAACACAATCTTATAAAAAAGAGGCATATCATTTAGAACCTCCAAGAAGAGATCCTCAGCCTGACATAGTGTTACCTGTATGACTCTTACCACATTACAAAAAATGGAACTGACTGCCCCCACCTTATTTTGCATAAGCTTTATCTAGTACAATGTGCTCCCACTTGTTAGGTGGTTGGCTAAATCCTTTTCCAAAGCATTGGTTCCTTGCCCCCATTGAATTTTTAATTATTTACTACCTTGGTTGAGTTCTTGAGTTGCGCTAATGGAAAATTGGTTCATCAAATTTATGTGAAGGCCAAGAAATTTTCCTCTGCCTTCACCTTTCTATTATATTCTTTCATTGACTTGTTATAGGACGAGGTTATATTTCATTTAAGTGATTTGATCTTGTTTATTTGATGATTGGATAATGGTCCCATAATCTTGGTAGACTGGCATGGTGGGTTCAATATCCATATATTGATCTGCCAAAAAGGTCTCTATTGTTAGCATGGGCATCTGCAACATGGAGCTTGATAGCAATCGGGAGCACCATTCAACCTCACTTAGACAAATTTCACAAAAAATAGGCTTCAATATCTCAATTCCTTCAATCCTCAAGCACTGTAGACAAGATATAAAACCATTTTCAGATACCCTTTAATGACTTCCCAAATTCACCATAGGTTGTTTTGGAACAACCTGCAAATTGCATTTGCTTTAAAGTTTCTAAAGCCTTTTCAATAGATCTAATTTATGTATATCCTACAATTATTGTAGTCCATGAGACCACATTTCTTTGAGAAATTTTTTTGAACACTTCAAGTGCCTTGTCTATGATCCCACATTTAGCATACATGTTGGTGCAGGAGCACCTAAGCTTCCATTTTCAAATTTGAAGGCCATTGCATCTTAGTAGGTCATTTTAGCATTTGAGGTCATTTTATGTTAATTAGGTCTTGTGAGACCATTCACTATGAATTAGGATGATTTTAGAGTCAATTGGGTAAAAGAGACAAAGTTGCAAAAAAGTTGTAAAATTGCAAACTATTAAAAGTTGTTGCAGGTCATTTTTGTCAAGTTTGGCAGAATTGCTAAATATAGTGCAACATGATAAATTTTGCATGTCTGAGGAAAATAGATGCTCCTCAATCGAACAAAAAATGTGCATTGATAAACTGAATATATACTTGATATACTAATTTAAATAATAAGGAATTATTAAACTGGAGACAATGAGATAATTGAATATTTTCAACAAACAATTGATACCAATATAAAGCCACAAAATCAAATATCTTTCATTGATTTCCTCAAAATTATATTTGCAACATAGTCTTTTGAAATGGTAACATTATGGAAGCTTTATGTTTTCTATCTATCCCTATTCGCCTATTATCTTCTCCTATATCCTTTTTTTGGTCCTAGTCTCTCTTATATACACGAGAGGCAACAAGCTTTAGACCAAAAGACACGACTCTTGATAAAAAAAACATGATTTTGAACTTAATTTCATAAACTAACACAATCATAAACATGTGTACCAATCCATTAATCTCTAAGTAAAATCTTGTGGTCATCTAAGACCTATTCAAAGCTTTTATTGTATGATAGGGTCCACATCATTACCACCGACCGATTCTGACTGTTGCTCAGTTGTACTCGGATTATCCACTACCCTATTTATTAATAGATTGAAAGTTGAGAGGTGATCAATGTACCCCTATTTTGTAGGAGTGCCGGCATTGGATATGACCACCTTCATATCATACTCTATGTGCATGAATTTCTCAATTTGTTTATGAGTATTCTGCAAGACCATATCCTCATCGTTGATCTTCTACAATGCAATTGTTAGAAACTCTATAAATTCTACTTTCCAATCATACCTTTCTCAAATATTCCATGTATCATCATGGAGTGTAGGAACCAAATTAAAACAACCGAGGTATTCTTCGAGTCTTTCTTGATATTGGTTGCAGGATCTCACCAAGTCATTATATCTTTGCAGTGTTTGGTCTTTTAGGATCTATTTACCTAGAAGTTCCTTTTTTTTATTAATCATTCTTCCTTGTAACTAGACATTATCCTCTAGTGTTGATTGTATTTGCTTAAATACACCCTAATAATCATTAGCTTGCTTTATCAGCTTATTGAACCTCTCTTTGATTATCTCAAAAACAACATTGTACTTAATGATTTTCACCTCCTTTTCTAGTGTTTTACACTTTTCTTGGGGTTTCAAATTGGATTTTTTCCAATTGGTTGCATCAACTAATTCATATAACACTCTCTTATCCTTTTTGATCCAAGGAGCGTACAATTCTGGAGTAGAAGAGGAAGATGGCTTCTCCATTTGATGTGATAACTGCTTTTTCAACTTGTCATTCTCTTTGACCAATTTTTCAATTTGTGCTCTTTTGAATTTTGCCACATTGACATTCAGCTCTGCAGTTTCTAAGGGATTAGTGTCCATAACTCTTTTGACCAAAAGGTGTCCAAATACTTGATTAGTATTGTCAATCACTGTTGGCCTCTTCTCATGTAGGTATAGTGACCTGGATTGTATCTAGACCCTAAATATATCTTATCACTAGCTTCCTCTGATAAGTTCATTGTTGTATCCCCTCTTTTTCTGAAACTATCAAACACAATTGTTGAGCTCATGTCCCATCCTGGTAGAAGTAGTACCCCAGCCTCTTGAAGTAATTCTCTACCTCTTTCAGGAGTGATGGATTGCATTTCCCTGTCAACTTCCTTTTTCAATTCTTCTAAGGCATCAACTTCCTTTTCAAGAGTAATGTCTTGCTCCTTTTTTCTTATCGTCTTCCCCTTATACTCATAGACAAATGATTTGAAATTGGGAGTTTAAAAAAAATCATTATGAGAAATGAATTCATGACCAACCTTGACCCTAATGTTATTAGATAACTCATCTTATGTTTCAAATTTTACAAGTTCCTGAGGGAGCTCATATTGTGTAATCACAAAGGCCTTTATTTGTTCCCGAGGGGGCTCATATTGTGTAATCACAGGGGCCTTTATTTGTTCCATTGGTTGCTCCTCTCCATCACTCTCCTCATCACTTCCTTCCTCTTCAATGTTCTCAGTGGAGAAACATACATCAGGGGTGAGTTGTGAGGGTATGTGATCCAAAGGCTCCACATCCTCAGCCTGCATTCTTGTGTAACTCGTATGAGATGTATCAAAAACATGTGAGGGCACATCTTTTACTGTTTCATTCATATGAGCAATAAGCTGCTCAATCCTAGCCAAGGTATCTTATATATTAGCAAATGCTTCTCTATATGATGGGACATTCTTTCTCTTCCATTCCTCTGCAAGCACAACTTTATTATATGAAGCCATTCTCTCACCAGTGGAAGATTCATCTCGGTTCCTAATCACATCATCAAGTGTAAACCAATGCTCATACCCTAAAAAATTCTGAGTTAATCTTGCTTGATGAATAAATCCCTCTGCATCAAATTTCTTTCTTTCATACCCAAGAGGAAGGTTGTAATGAGCTAATTTAGCATCAATTTCTTCATATCCTTCAATGGTACATACTGTGAAATCTCCAAAACAAAGAGTGTTAGGCAAGAGTGATTTTTTATTATGACTCTTGAGATGTTTAGTATCAGACCTTGCTAATTGTCGTACTATTTCCAAATAAGCAACTTTGTTAGGAACCACTCAGGGTAGAAAATTTGGAACCCCTTCAAATCCATAAACCCTTATTACTGTGCAATTGGAGAAGACATACCAGTCTCCCCAATTATGGTTCACCTTGCCTCTTGGGCTATTTTCCTTTCATCTCAAAAATCTCTACACTTCAGGGGATAAATTGTGATCATATGAACAGCCTAGCAACTTCATTAGTGGTTTAAAAAAATATTCTTCAAAATATAAATACTAAGACCTCTCACATCGACTATCCCATAGTGCAGTCCACATCTGTACAGGTTTAAAGTTTCCATCTTTATCTGTGTCTTTGATTCTTAATTCTTTACCCCACACATTTCTAGCGTGTCCCTCATATAAAAGTAAATGCATTAACAAGGAATAGTGTTTGAAATCTATGCAATCACTATTGTGTTTAATTCTTTCAAGCCCTTGATTTAGGGAATTTTCTAAATAGTTTGCATAGTTGAATGACCTAGCATCTTTGCTTTGTATATCACCTGCTAGAACCATCGGTGCAATAGACATAAGTGATGGAACCTCAATTCCCAAGACTTGACCAACTGAGTAGTAGGTATATTGGAAGTATTCTTCAAACAAATCTATATGAAATGGAGGGTTTTCATTACTCAAAATTTTTTTGAGTTGACCTTGCTCATTCTTAGGTCTATGCAAAGCTAGCTTCCATTTCTTGTAACTAGTATCCATCCAACGGTATTCTGTCAAAAAGTCTCTAATGGTGAATGGCAAGTTCATGGGACCTTCTAACTGAAATACATTAGAGATCAAGTCTTGGGAGATAACAAGCATATCAGCCCCATTTGGTGATTGGATAGTGTTGATGATGTTTTCTACACAGCAACAACTCAGACAAAATATGAAATCCTATCTCTCTTGAAAGGTAAATCTCTATTAGCAAGCCTCAAGAGATAACCCCAAGGTCTCTAATGTTAGGTCTTGACAATGCATAAACAACTTAGTGATAAATGTGAAAATGTTGGTAATCACAAAGGGACCTTACTACAAGCAAACATTGAATCTTTAGTTTATCAGATCTAGCAATATGATGATACTTCAATCCTAAATCTAACCCAAATGATAAAATAAATAACAAAAGATTAGGGTTTCAGAGAGATTCCTAAATTTAACACTACTCCTAAGATTAACAATGCAAATGATGAAATACTTGAAATGGACCAATCCCTAATAAACTAATTCCTGCTTAACCAAGATGAATCTACAATCTCACAAAAACAGTGCAATCTTCTAAGGTATTACAGATTTTCAGATCATGAACATTCATTCAAAACAACCCTATTACAATCGAAATGAATAAATCTCCACAATTGAACTTAAGCACAATAAATATAAGGTACAGGCTAACTTTGCAAAGCAACTAACAATCAGCTAGCTACAAAAAGTATGGACTAGGGAATGCTGCAAACACTTCAAGCATCAAACCATAAATTCCATTAAATCAGATCTAACATACATCTAATAACCTTGAGAAATTTAAAAGATAGAATCACAAGAACCATGCAAGATAAGTCATCACAAAAGACATCACCAAAAAATCACAATGTCTTCAATTGTATTGAATCACCGAATGATAGCAACAATTCCAATGCTATGTGTTACAGCACTTGCTCAGAATGAATTAACTTCTACCTCTGCTCTACTCCCTCATTCTCTCTTGTATCAGAAACTAGCTATCCTTTCTATCTATTTTTCTATATGTTACAAATGAGGTAGAATTCCAAATTTATAGAAAACCCCCAAAGCATGTCAGCCTAGCTAGGGTTTACAATAATAAAATAGCCACAAACAAGTGGTCCCAAGGAGAATTCAAAATGAGATAAAATTGCATTAAATGCATGAACTCCATCCAGGTCAGCCTGGGATCTCCAATATAACTCGAACCAATGCATGTGAAGGAGAAGGAAAATAATAGGGAATCACAAATTATGATGCAACATGTATTAACTGCTTCACTCTTTATCCTCAACACGCCTCTCCTTATCATGTACTATTAAGAATTCCTTCTCCAAGTCGGCCAATGTTGGAGTAACCAATACTTCGAATTTCCTTTCCATAGATTTAATTTCATCTCCAAAACTTCCAAGAACCTCCTTGACGACCTGGCTAAATTCAGCCTACACTCAACAAAAACCACCATCAATAATATCCATTATAACATGAACAAAATTAGCCCATCATCAATAATGTATTCATCATGAAAAAAAATTCAAACACAAATCAAAATCAACCCAAAAATATCATTAATGCATAATTTCTTTGAAGTTAGGGACTTCAAGCTAACCGGGGAAAACTAGTCTGCGGGAACTTTAGAAAAATCTGGTCTAGGCGGATTTTCCCTAAGAAGGCACAAAATCAACAATAGATTATCAAAATGAAGGATGAATGCATAAAATATTGTGTAATTTATTAGTTAAAAGCATGGAATGTTAAGCATTTATCACTAAATTCATCCAATCCACACAATCTCCAAGTTCCACAGCGCATCACCAAGAATCTGGGAAAATCCGACCAGACCGGAATCTACGAAAAAGGAAAAGTTTCATATTTTCAACACATTCCAGGAAAACGGAGAGGGCTAGGAAAACCAGGGAAATCCGCCAGCGCAAGAAAATCCTGATGCTAAAAGAAAACCCGAATATCGATGTTCTCTCACGAATTCGCTCAAATTGATTGATTCATCACAAATTTTAGGAACTTGGGCCTGCAAGTTTGATTTGAACCTCCTATTGATTTCCATTGAACTCAAAACTCCTAAAATTGAAAAGGAAATGGCGATGCCCTAAGTGTGAAACCCTAAACTTCAACCACTAATGCACAGAGCAAGCTTGGACTTAGATAACTCGACTATTGGGTCCTCACCAGGGGTTATTTACGTTTCACAAGCAAGTTACCTCATGATGCAAATGAACGAACAAGCTTAGAACTTACTTGGGAAACCATAAATAAAGCAATATCAACAACTCTAGCTCCAAATGCCCAAATATACAGGACTATGAATTCCAAATATGCCCCAACAGAAAGAATTACTCACATTCGATAATCGAAGCAGGGCAATAAACACATACCATGAATAAAATGCCAGTCAACCCTGGCAAAGACAAACAACAATCTTGAATGCCCGAGCAAGCAACAACGATGATAACGCCGAGGGAATCACAACCAGATTCAACAATTCACAAATTTAGTATGCCAAAGCAAGCCAAGCACCTCAGGATCAAATATCTCAACTCAACAGGACACCAATGATAAAATAGAATGGCATAAAGCTCCAAAAATCAATTAAATTCGGAAACCTGACGACAAGACAGAATTTCAGGAAAATTTGGCCCAGTCGGAATTCCATGAAGGACCAAATTTCCCAAACTGCAATGTTAATTCGCTTCGCCGGACTTTGAATGAAATTCGGGAATATTCAGACGGGGTGAAAAATCTCGAAATAGAGCAAAAACCAGAACTTTTGCTTAGAACGTAGATTTTCAATATGGAACTTAGGGGAATCACTAAGCAAGATAAAAAATTTAAACTCGTGCCAAGGCAATGAAAATCCCCAAAATTAATGGCCAAAACAGCAAGAGTGGAGGCAAAAGAGGGTCCTTTCTTTCAACGGGGCGTGTGTGCAAAAATTGCACAACAAATGGTGACTCTGCTGGGGAAAATGCTCCAAAGCATTTGATGATGGGCAAGAATCATGAACCCAAAATCTCTAGTTTAGATCTCACTATTAGACAAACAAATCAAAATGCAAGATTAAAGAATCAAAACCAAAGGAAGGACTGAACCTTCCATAAACTAAAAATCCAAGTGTGTTCACATGAGTTCATTTCCCTCCTTGAGCTACTGCAGAAGCCAAGTTTAGTCAAGTTAGGCTATGTAAAGATTCTAACTCCAAAAGCAACCTAGATAGAGCCTCGCTTCCAGTCAGGTGTCTATAGCCCCGATGAGGTTATCGTTGTGACTCTCCTCAGCATAGCTCTATTGCCAGCTAGGCGTCCATAGCCCCGATAGAGATATTCGGATACCCCTGATAAGTTGAATTCATTTGATTTTCAATATTTTCTCTTTTCTTCTTTTTGATATTTCTTTTCTTTTCACTTTTCATTTCAACCTATGAACAATGAAGTTCACACTCAAGGCTAAGAACCACAGTGGCGCTGAAGCAAAAATAAGATTTTTTCACCTAACAAGACCTCACAAAGACCCCAAGCAACCTCAGGATTTTTAAGATGTATGAAAGATATAAGATTTCATAATACATCAAATTCAAATCAAACCAGTGACCCATCTTCTTTAAATCAAATATTTAGACTACATGACAATAACAAAGACCTCAACCATCCATTCAAGACACGTGATTAAAGATCATCAAGGAAATACTCAGAATAGTCCCCGATAAAGGTATATTTTCCATGCAGGTGCAACACATCCAGAAGAAAAAATAGGAAAACCTCCAAAGCAAGAGTAGAGAAAAAACACACCAAACCGAAATCAAACCTATACTAATCAAAACAAAGCAAAAGAAAAGCAGAAAGGGAAACCTACTCTAACCAAAGAAAAACAAAGAAAACAAAAATAGAAAGGAAACCTAATCTAACTATATATAGGAAAAGAGCTGAAAACAGCTCAAGACTGGAAATAATGCTTCAAATACTACCCATTGACAGGCAGTGGGATATCTTCTCCAATGAGAGTTTGCAAGCAAAAAACATTATCTCCCAGGATCTCTGAAATCTGGTAAGGGCCAAGCCAAAGTTTTTCAAATTTACCATGCTCCCCCTTACGGTCATGGGCTTTATCCCAGTAGAGAACCAAGTCAGAAATCCAAAAAGCTTTTACATTGGCTCTTCTATCAAACCACCTTTTGACTACACCCTGATGTTTGGAAATTTTTTCTAAGGCTTCATCTCTTCTTTCTTTAAGGTGTAACAATTCCTGTAGACGGGCTTCACACCTGTTTTCTTTATCATAATATTCATTAATGAGTTGTAATGTGGGGATACTCAATTGAATTGGAAATACAAGTTTCAGGCCATACACAAGACGATAAGGGGAGGTCCCTATGGAAGTCTTTTGTCTTGTATGATCTGCCCATAGAGAAAATCTCAGTTGAGTGTGCCAATCCTTGGGATTCTTCTCTAGTAACTTACGGATGACTGTTAAGAGGTTTTTATTGGAAGACTCAACCAGACCATTACCTTGTGGATAGTAATTAGAGGCAAATTTTATTATGATCCCATGATCAAAGGCCCAGTTAGAAAATTTCAATGATGCAAATGCAGGACCATTATCACAAACCAAAGATAAAGGACATCCAAAGTGATTGATAATACATGATTCAATGAAATTTGTTACCACTTCAGAAGTACATTGTTTGCATGCAAGAGCTTCGGTCCATCATGTAAAATAATCAGTGACAGTGAGAATATACCTGTGACCCAAAAAAGAAGGTGGATTGATGGGACCTATAAAGTCCATCCCCCACTGTGCAAAAGGTTTTACCTCAAAGACCGGCTGAAGTGGAAGAGTTGCATACTTTTCTCTGGTTGTTGCGGTCTGGCACACATGGCAAGTTCTGATATGACTGTGTGTGTCTTTGAACAATGTAGACCAATAATAACCAGCCCTTAGAATCTGATTTACAATGGCATGTGCAGATCCATGGCCAATACCATATCTATCATGAAATTCGGCCATGACTCTCTCAACTTCCTGTCTTCCTAAGCACCTCAGGTAGATACCTTCATAATTTTTCTTATATAGAACAACTCCTTTCATCATGAAACTGTCACTCCTCAAGCGCAATGCCCTTCTCTGTACTATATTAAGATGGCCAAGACACCTTTGAGTCAAGAGATAATGAACAATATCATTATACCATTCTCCAGGGGAAACATGTTCTAGATTATAATGTTGAGCTGCAAGATTAGGGCCTATTTCTGTCATTGTCCTTGTAAGTCCTTGTCCTCTTACCAACTTCATGGGTTGAATCTCAATATCATATTCTTGTAACATAGTTACCCACTTAGCCCTGCACTTCCCTAGCTCATTTTGCATCAACAACAGCTTGACTGCAAGATCAAGAACTATTGCAAAGACCTTGTTTCTAAGGATATAGTGTCTAAATTTCTTCACGGCTCTAACTAAGGCGTAAGCTTGCTTCTCCAAACTTGGGTACCTTAGTTTTGCATCCTTCAATGGTGCACTCATAAATGCTATGGGATGTTTGTTTCCTTGATTAGACTTTTGGGTCAACATAGCAACACAGGAGTGATCAGAAGCAAACGAATATATATAGAATGGCTTAGCATAATCTGGACTTACCAAAACTCGAGCTTCAACAATAGCCCTTTTTATCTCTGCAAATGCTTCCTTAGCTTCTGCACTCCATTCAACTTTAGCTTCCTGCTTCAACATGGCATTCAATGGCTTGACTATTTCTGTGAATTCAATGATGAACTTCCTTATGAAGTTGATTTTACCAAAGAATGACTTCATTTCTTTCTTGCTAGCAGGTGGCAGGATCTTGAGTATAGCTTCCACTCATTCTGGATCAATGGAAATTCCTTTCTCAAAGATAATGTGTCCCAACAATTTTCCCTCTGTAACTCCAAAGATGCACTTCTTTGGATTGAGAGATATACCGAATTCCCTGCACTTCTGAAACACTTTGCACAAATCTGCTATATGATCTCCTCTCTTCTTTGAAAATACTATCAAAGCATCCATATAAATGATTATGCATTTACCAATTATGTCTTTAAATTCAATATCCATAGCCCTTTGAAATGTGGCTCCAACATTAATCAAACTGAAGGGAATTCTTCTGTAGGAAAAAGTACCCCACTTGGTGGTGAAAGCAGTTTTATGCCTGTCCTCATACTATACCATAACCTAGTTGTACCCTAAGTAGCCATCCAATAAAGACATCATCTGAGATCCATTGACAATCTGAAGTACTTCATCCAGCAAGGGTACTGGATAATTATCTTCCTCTGACGCTTTGTTGAGGTTCCTAAAATCCACACACAACCTGATTTCACCATTTTTCTTTCGCACTGGAACTAGATTCGCCACCCAGGTGGAGTGTCTTACTGGGAATATGATCCTTGCAGACAACAATTTTTGCACTTCCTTCTAAATTATAGGTTCCAATAAGGCATTAATTGGTCTTTGCCTCTCCCTGAAAGGTTTTACTCCTGGCTTCAAAGGGATAGTGTGACTTATAATTGATGTGTCATAAGTTTTCAAATCCTCGTAACTCAAAGCTATCACATCCAGATATCTATGCAATGCATTAATTATTCCTTCCCTCTCCTCTGGAGTACATACTTTGCTAATGAAAACATTCTTAACATAATCTTGAGACCCCATATTATACTTTTCACATTTTCCATTGATGGACTCCTTCTTGGTATCTTGTTCTTGATCTCTAACCTTATCCAAATCAAAAATCCTCTCTAACTGCACCATTCCTTTGGGAATAGTATTAGTCTTCAAATTAATCATTCCTTCCAAATCCATTTCTGCTTCTTGAGGTTCAGTTTCACCTATAATTTGTGAAGCAAAGACATCTGAGCTTGTGATAAAATCCAGGATGTGCTTATCATCTTCAAATACCTGGAAGTTGGTGACATTATCAAGTATTGAAGGCACTGAGGTCAGCTCCACCGAAAACTTCTTCAATCCAAAAAGAGACAAAGGTTGCAATGTACTAGTTGCCTGGGCAAGGGAGTCAGCTGTCTAGTTTTTACTACATGGGATCAACTGAATGTTGAAGGCATAAAATCCTTCAATAAGGTCCCATACTTTGTGTCTATAATTGGTCATTCTTCTGTCATGACAAGAGTATTGTCTCCTAACTTGCTTAACCACTAACTCAGAATCCCTAAAAACTTGCAAAATCTTGACCTTTTTCTTTAGTGCCATTAACAACCCATGGATCAAAGCCTCATATTCTACTACATTATTAGTGCAATGAAATTGGAGTCTATGAGAAGCAAATAAAGTCTTACCTTTTGGACTGATTAACTCAAATCCTGCTCCAGCTCCTTGCTTTGATTTGGATCCATCAAACCTTAAAGTCCAACAGCCAACAACTGCAGACTTCCTTGCTATGTCTCTTGCACTGTTGCTGCTAGAAGGTTCTTCAGAAAGCATCACTTTCTTTCCTTTAGGGTCTTCCTGATCATTCTAGGTATTAATTTTGACTGTTGGGATGGGATTGATACATTTTTGCACTTGTTCTACTACAGTCTAGCATAAGCAATAGTCTAGTTCAGAATGGGAGGTGTTATGGAACCTACACCAATTTGGAAAGAGAAAATCTCTGAAATTCATTTCCCTACCCAACTGAACCTGATCCTCAATGCACTTCTGAATAAATTCCTAGAAGTTATCTAGTAAACTGAGCTGATTATCTTCAGGATTGTCATCATTTTCAACTAGTTCCACCAAGGCTATAGTACCACTGGATTTATATGTAAGATCAATAGGCGCTATGTGGAACATAAGGACTTCCTCTGCATCAGATTCTTCAAAGGTGGTTGCAAGCATGTAATTTCACATGCTCACCTCAGATATTAGAATTTCATTAGAGGTATTCTGATATTTTGTAATCATGTATTTCATCCTAGGTTCTCTTTCAATTATGATCTGATTTGGAACTCCCTTCCAGGGAATCCACATATGAGAGTGATCATTTGAGACATATCCATTCAAGGCCCTGGTAAAGTCTCTTCCTAGAATCATGCCATAAGCATCGGATATATCAGCCACCTGTATATTAATAACCTGCTGAATTCTAGGATCAGAAGCAACCTGCATATGAATCATATTTAATTCCCCTACAACATTAACCTCAGTTCTATCTAGCTGAGTAACTTTCTTTTGGGAATCAACAGGAGTAATACGCAAAGCTCTACAGACACCAAAGGGCATTACATTGGTGGAAGCACCTAAATCTAAAAAGTAATTGTGCAAGTTCATACCAAATATACGAACAAAGATCAAGAATGGAGGAGTGTCCATTTTCCCTTGGAATAGAGTCAAAGGAGTATCCACTTGAGCAACTTGAGTTCTATCTTTCTCTTTCCCTTTATCTCTAGGAGACAAATGCACTCGATTATGAGTCTGATTTTTCCTTCCTACCATTTGAGAACTAGATGCTTTGTTGATACTTTCACTAATTGATCTATCTTGTGATATGAAATTTGCATTGTAAGCTCCTAGAACTGCATTCCTAATAGCTAGAACTCTCAATAATTCAAATGCAGAGAGGCTTACCTTTAGCTTCCTGAGTTCTTCTGTAACATATATGGCCAATTTCTCTTCACTCAGATCAGCAGGAATCTCTTTTGGGTATTCCACCACCCTGTCTTTGCTTGCTTCAACGCTCTTTCCTTTTGATGGATCCATTTGTGCTTGATCTTTAGAGAAATATTGCCTTGACACCGAAGGATATGGCAGATTATTGTCGGTATTAGGATTTGGAGGTGTTGTGAAGTTGTTTGGTGGAATGGAGGTGGTGAAGGGGCCTCCAGCCTGTGGAAATCTATGTGGCATGTCTCTCAAATAATAGTTCTTGACAAGCCTCTGGAAGGTCTATACCTCTTCAACATAAGCTTCCTCCTAATCCATAGGGCCATTGTCATTCACTGGATTTTTAGCAAACAACTGTGTAATTTCATCTCCATTGCACACTTGGTCTGCCTCTTCCTTGACTTGGTATGATTCTTCTTCAAGCACATTTTCCTTGTTTTGTGGAAAAGGAGCATGATTCAATACTAACACTGATGAATCATAGGGAGTAGATGGCACCAACTCCTGACTACTTGAATTATTCTCCACTTCATACTAAAAAATTGAAGCTGTTGTCTGGAATTCCTAAAAATCTAACTTAGAATGTTGACTTGTTATATGGAGCCTACACCATCCTAATAATGCAGCCTCAACTAAATATACACCATTTGGAGGTTTCTCTTGGTTAACTAGCTAATTGACTGGCTGATCCAATGGGGTGGGAATACCTCCATTATTAGGCCTCGTATTCCAAGTCATGTTTTGTCTTGGTGGCTATCTCTTGTCGAACCCTTGTCCACCAACTTTCCCTCTATCAAAGTTCTGGCTAGAGTATTGTCCTTTATCATAATTTTTTCCTTTGTCATTATTATACCCTCTATCACTATTATATCCCCTGTTAGGATGTTTCCCCCTATCAAAATGTTGTCCTTGTTTATTTTCTTGACTTTCTCTGCTATGATTGGTCTGCATATTTATCTGAGCAACTTGCAACTGACTGTTCTAGATCCTCAAGTAAGTTACCTCCATATTCAACTTCTTCACTTGTTTAGTCAATTCATTCAGTCTCTCCTTGTCAGAATTTCTGTATGGGGGCTAGTTCATATTTTTTTGGGGATATCCTACTGTAGTATTGGCATTCAACAATTGGCTTAATACTTCAGAATTATGCAAGAATGTGGGAAAACTAGCCTGAGGCTGTGAATGAAGAGGTTGATTTACATTTTGCTGAGGGTAGCTGATTGTGGGTGGAACTTGACTCATAGGAGGCCCTGGGTGAGGGACCAGAGGAAACTGAGGTATTGGATTCATAGTAGGAGTGTGATTAGCGAGAGCCTGGTTGAGAGCTGGGACTTGTCCAGGATGAGCAGCGGGTCCTAATGGCAATAAAGGGCTAGAAAAATGTTGCCTTAGAGAAATGCTAACCTTCATAGCCTCAGCATATGCATCAAGTAGGGTAGTAGGAGGGTTGTTTCTCCACTTCATGAAGGTAGCTATCAGGCTATCAAGTCCCTCATAATAGACTTCTAAAGTAGTAGCTTCATCAAAAACATAAGGGGCCTACAGTCTGGTATAGGCACAATGAAACCTGTTGTTAAAGGACCCTATAGGCTCATGGACTTCTTTCTTAACATTAGTGAACTGAAGGTAGAGCTCATTGGGACTAATGGGAATCCTAAACTTCTGCAAGAGTGCATTCTCCAGTTCAGTCCAATGCCGAATGGACCCCATAGGTAAATGATTGTACCAATAGAATGCATCTTCTCCTAGGGAATAAGGAAAGAGCCTACATGCTACATCCTCATGATTGATTCATCTATCCTTAAGGCAAGTCTGAAAAATCCTAATGTGTTCCTCAACAGTTCTATTGGGATCATTAACATGGAACTTTGAACAAAAGTGCTCAGGGTTCTTAGGCATGACATTGTAGTTAGTAAAGGTCAATGGAGATGGGTTATTGGAAAGGAAAGCCATTGGTGGAGGTGGGGGTGGTAATGGTTGATTTATGGCTAACTGAGGTTGTTGGATGGGAATGTCCTCATACTCAAACTCAGATGAACTTGATGAAGATGGGGATGACAGAAATGATGGAGGCATCTGGGTGGATGAAGATTCTCCCCTTCTGCTGGCCCTTCTTGACCTAGTAGGGGCTGGTAATTCTTGGGTTTCCTCCTCCCCTGAAGTAGATTTGGTTCTTCTTCTAAATCTTTCAGGAGAGATGGCAGACAGGAATCGATCCAGCTTGCTTATTCAGGCCCTCCTTCTAGCACCAATCTGTTGATGATGTTTTCTGCACAGCAACAACTCAAACAGAATATGAAATCCTATCTCTCTTGAAGGGTAAATCTCTATCAGCAAGCCTCAAGAGATAACCCCAAGGTCTCTAATGTCAGGTCTTGACAATGCATAAAAAACTTAGTGATAAATATGAAAATGTTGGTAATCACAAAGGGACCTTACTACAATCAAACACTAAATCTTTAATTTATCAAATCTAGCAATATGATGATACTTCAATCCTAAATCTAACCCAAATGATAAAAGAAATAACAAAAGATTAGGGTTTCAAAGAGATTCCAAAATTTAACTGTTACCCAAATTTTCACCCGCAGGCTCAATCAGGCAGGATAATCATCTTATGGATCTTTGAAACACCAAATGGAGCATTCCCACAAGGGCCAAAGTCATGAATCTGATGCTAGATTATAGGAAACTCAGTTTGGAAGCCTGCCTTGTTCAAGTTCGGCATGAAAATATTCTAAGGAGAAAATTGGCAAGAACCCAGGAATGTCATGGCGAGTGGAATTCACCTACAAGTTCCTATCGGCAAGACTTCGATCATTGTCCCGGTGACAAAAGGTTATGCATATCGGCGTAGGATTTTCCCTTCGGGATGAAGTCTCGGCGAAGGCAGAAGGTCTCACCGAAAGAATGCTTTCGGCGTATGTAAGCGGGCTTCGCTAGGAGGTCTTACCAACGACGAAGGTCTCGCTGACAATAGTTCATAAGGCAACATCGACAAAAGGAAATAGGCTCGGGGTAAGGTCTCCCCGACCATGTGATGTCTCCCCGATCGAAGGGAAAGTAACCCTTCACCGAAAGATAAGGAGCTCGGCAAGAGGTCTGGCCGATAGGCCAATGTCTTGCCAACATCAAAAGGTTCTCGCCAAGAGTTGAAGCCTTCGCCACAAGGTCCCAGTGATCAAGAATGTCTCACCGAAGGCCGGGGGTCTTGCCCAAGGAAAGTTAAGTTGGCATGATGTCTCGGCGATTGGCAAGGGTTACGCTAACAGTGTTTCACCCAGGAGTTCTGGGCATAAAGCTTTCTCTTCGGCGAGATGTCTTCCCAAAAAGGTAAAGTCTTGCTGATCAAGCAAGCTCTCCCTGAACTCAAGTGAGCTTTCAGCGAAGCAGGGAGACTTCGATATAGGGTCTCAGTGACTAAAACAGGAATCGATATAACTGGTGGACTTTGCCATGAGGTCCCAACAACCAACTGAGTCTTTCCAAAGGAAATAAAGAGCTCAGGAGAATGGAGTGCGTTTGGGGTGACATTAATCAACTCATGCCGAAGATGAAGGGCCTCGGGGTAACGTTTTTCCTTTGGTAAAATGTCTCACCGACACTCAGGTGTCTTGCCAACTGAAGAGGAGCTCAGGGAGATAGCGAAATAAAAAGGAAAAGGAGACAAGAGGAAGCTCGATGAGAAGTCTCGCTAACCAAAGAAGGATCCGGTGTCACTATGAGATCCTGTCGACTCGGTAGTGTCTTGCCGAGGTTCTAAGCAATGACAAAGCTGACTTTGATATAAATTTGGTGGCTTGATAAGAACTCTCATCGATAGTGTCATGCTATGCCAATAGCTTTAGAAGGGCATCATCGCATCGGTGAGACACTTTCAGTGTCTCGCTGAGATGCAATTCTACAAGAGGAATTTTTGACCGCCTAAAGAAGCTGCGTGGAGTTTACTTGACCAATCAGAGAGATCTGAAAGTGAGCCATGGAAGTCTGAAGAACATCAACAGGATGAAAAGCAATGTGTATCTATTCTGAGCTCAGGAGCATTCAAAGCTCTCAGCTGAAGAGGTTCAAGGCGGACACGATACCAGGAAGTAAATGCGGTGGTTGCAGAAAGACCTGAAGAAGACCACTCCTGGAGGTGACTCCTTCACTGACATGGACAACAAGGACACGCAAGAATGCAGCATTAACTACATTAAAAGATCTAAGGGGCAGATCTTTCTGAGCCCTAATATTTTTTGTACGCCCTAAGGGGCCATCACATTTTGATATTTAAGGCATTTTTTGCCTCTTTTGTAAATAGTTCCGATTATATACTATGAAGAGTTAGTGATTCTTATCTATCCTTTCTCGACTAAATGTATGTTTTTGTAACTCAATTAGAATCTAGAACACAACACAGAGTTTACCTTGGAAGCTAGTGTTCATGTTTGTACTGTTCTCATTTTTGTATCTTTCTTTTGATTATGCAAGTCTTTGACTTTGTTTTATTAGTCCACATTCATACCTTAGAGCCATGAAATTTATCTTTCCTTCCTAAGATGTGTATGTAGATCGAGCCTGTTAGGATTGATGCATAATTCTAAAAGAAGTTGTGTAGAGTATGTGAAGCAGTTGAAGTTAAGTTTCCCAGTGTATGTTCATCTTGTTTTCATTTCATAATTCCTCATCAGTTCGGTGTATCGCCTTAGAATTTAATCTTTATTTTGATGCATTCTCCTTCTCCCTTTCCCTTCAAAGAATCAGTAGTTTAGGTGATAACACAAAGGAAGCCAGCCTTCTCCGGAGGTTGACCTCTGTCTATAAGAAACCCACATCTTTAGAGGTCTTCCAATGTTACACTAAGGTGTTGAACATCAGGTTCAACAGGGTGCAATTTCAGGAGATAACATTAACACTACTCCTAAGATTAACAATGCAAATGATGAAATACTTAAAATGGACCAATCCCTCATAAACTAATTCTTGCTTAACCCAGATGAATCTGCAATCTCATAGAAATAGTGCAATATTCTAAGGTATTAAATATTTTCAAATCATGAACATTCATTCAAAACAACCCTATTGCAATCAAAATGAATAAATCTCCACAATTGAAATTAAGCACAATAAATATATGGTCCAAGTTAACTTTGCAAAGCAACTAACAATCAGCTAGCTGCACAAAGTATGGACCAAGGACTGCTGCAAACACTTCAAGCATCAAACCATAAACACCATTGAATCAAATCTAACATACATCTAATAACCTTGAGAAATTTAAAAGATAGAATCACAAGAACCATGCAAGATAAGTCAACACAAAAGAGATCACCAGAAAATCACAATGTCTTCAATTGTATTGAATCACCGAATGACAAAAACAATTCAAATGTTCTATGTTACAACACTTGCTCAGAATGAATTAACTTCTACCTCTTCTCTACTCCCTAATTCACTCTTGTACCAAAAACTAGCTATCTTTTCTATCTGTTTTTCTATATATTACAAATGAGGTAGAATTCCAAATTTATAGAAAACCCCCAAAGCATGTTGGCCTAGCTAGGGTTTACAATAATAAAATAGCCACAAACAAGTCGACCCAAGGAGAATTCAAAATGAGATAAAATTGCATTAAATGCATGATCTCCATCCAAGTTGGCCTGGGATCTCCAATATAACTCGAACCAATGCATGCGAAGGAGAGGGAAAATAATAGGGAAGCACAAATTCTGATGCAACATGTATTGACTGCTTCGCTCTTTATCCTCAACGCACCTCTCCTTATCATGTACTATCAAGAATGCCCTCTCCATGTCGGCCAATGGTGGAGTAACCAATACTTCAAATTTCATTTCCATAGATTTAATTTCATCTCCAGAACTTCCAAGAACCTCCTTGACAACCTAGCTAAATTCAACCTGCACTCAGCAAAAACCACCATTAATAATATCCATTATAACACGAAGATTAGAATTATCCCATCATCAATAATGCATTCATCATGAAAAAAAATTCAAACATAGATAAAAATCAACCCAAAAATATCGTTAATGCGTAATTTCTTTGAAGTTAGGGACTTCAAGCTAACCGGGGAAAACCAGTCTAGGGGAACTTCGAAAAAATCTGGTCCAAGCAGATTTTCCCAAAGAAGGCACAAAATCAACAATAGATTATCAAAATGAAGGATGGCTGCATAAAACATCATGTAATTTATCAGTTAAAAGCATGGAATGTTAAGCATTTATCACTAAATTGATCCAATCCACACAATCTTCAATTTCCACGGCGCATCACCAAGAATCTGGGAAAATCCTATCAGACCAGAATTTCATGAAAAAGGAAAAGTTCCATATTTTTAACACATTCCAGGAAAACGGAGAGGGCTAGGAAAATTGGGGAAATCCGCTAGCACAAGAAAATCTCGAGTCTGAAAGAAAACCCGAATATCGATGTTCTCTCACGATTTTGCTCAAATTGATCAAATGATCACAAATTTGAGGAACTTGGGCCTGCAAGTTTGATTTGAACCTCCTATTGATTTCCATTGAACTCAAAACTCCTCCTAAAGCAAATCAAAAAGGAAATGGTGATGCCCTAGGCGTGAAACCCTAAACTTCAACCACTAATGCACAGAGCAAGCTTGGACTCAGATAACTCGACTACTGGGTCCTCACCAGGGGTTATTTACGTTTCACAAGAAAGTTACCTCATGATGCAAATGAACGAACAAGCTCAGAACTTACTTGGGAAACCATAAATAAAGCAATATCAACAACTCTAGCTCCAAACGCCCAAATATACAGTACTATGAATTCCAAATACAACCCAACATAAATAATTACTCACATTCGATAATCGAAGCAGGGCAATAAACACATACCATGAATAAAATGCCAGTCGACCCCGACAAAGACAGACAACAATCTTGAATGCCCGAGCAAGCAACAATGATGATAATGCCGAGGGAATGACAACCAGATTCAAAAATTCACAAATTTAGTATGCCAAAGTAAGCCAAGCATCTCAAGATCAAATATCTCAACTCAATAGGACGCCAATGATAAAACAGAATGGCATAAAGCTCCAAAAATCAATTAAATTCGAAAACCGACGGCAAGACGAAATTTTGAGAAAATCCAGCCCAGGAAGAATTCCGTGAAGGACCAAGTTTCCCGAACTGCAGTGTTAATTTGCTTCGCTGGACTTTGAATGAAATCCAAGAAAATATGGACGGGGCGAAAAATCCTGAAACAGAGCAAAAACCTGAACTTTTGCTCAGAACCTAGATTTTCAATATGCAACTTAGGGGAATCACTAAGCAAGATAAACATTTTAAACTCCTGCCAAGGCAATGCAAATCCCCAAAATTAATAGCCAAAATAGCAAGAGCGGAGGCAAAAGAGGGTCACTGCTTTCAACGGGGCGTGTGCAAAAACTGCACAATTGATAGTTCTTTTCTTGGCATTATACCAACTGGCTAGAGCTTTCACCAATTCTACGTTGATGAACATGTTTGGCACCACAAGTCTTCCTAAGTTCAATCTCCATGGGTTATAGACTGGTTGAAATCTGAATTGTTTTTTGTATTGATACATAAAAAGCTCATAGCCCCGGTGTGGCATCCAAACATCCCCAAGACCCCTATGTTTATATAACAATTTACTTGCTTGAACACATCTTCTAGGTCTTGGCCCTAACTCCAGACACTGATCTAAAGTTTTGGTTTAAATTCATCTTTTCAATTTTTTGTTTCTTTGCCTTAGGTTTTTCCACATTTTCTTCGATTGCAAACTCTAAAAAAATGCAACTTTCTAGCTAAGAGTGGAGTACTTACGTGAATTTTCGCTTCTCCTAGCTTCACTGCATGAGAGCTCCACATTTTGTCCTTTCTACTTCTGCCCTTAACATAGCCTTTCTGGTTTCTACAAATTCTATGATTAATTTGTGGTGCAATTCACCTTTGTGTTGGTTCATTAATATACCACTTGCTTCAATCTTGTCATCAGGGAGAGCATTTATGTTAAATATCTCGACAATGCTTTTGATGCCACATCAGGTAGTAGTAATCAATCATCGCTATATCGTTGGGACCTTGGTTCATTTTCCACCAATGGCCACCTTCTCCACCGATAAGTGTTTTTCTTTCAGTCTATCGGTAAGACATCAAACAATGTTACCTCGATGCATCCCAACTTCATCGATAAGTGTTACACTTTGATACCCCATAATTATATCGGGCTATTAGGGGAGCTTCATCATTCATTTCGCCGATGCACCAGAGCTGTGGCGATGGAAGGATATTACGCCGATGTAAGGATATAATGAATTGCCCCTATCAGGCTATCAGTGGGGTGGTGATGGGAGTTCCACCGACAGAGTATTGTTAGCCTGATGGTATCAAAGCACTTCAATGGATTTCATGAATGTGATTATTTGGGTATGCTGGTTACAAAAATGGATTTTTTACACGAACCTCAGTAATTTGTATAGATCATGAAATTGAGTCTGGTGAGATTTTGTAAGGACTAGGAGATAAATGAATAGATATTAATGCAAATATGTGGGATTATTTTTTTAGTCCTAACACAGCTCTTTTGACATTTTTTGTCTTATACTTATTGTGTGATGCATGATCTTTATTTTTCTTTGTTATTTTGTGCATGCATGTGTCATGTGTAGGCTTAATAGTGGGTTATTGACCTCTCACATGAGCTGATATGTTGGTGATCTAGGTTTTCTAAACAAAAGCCCCCCCAATAAAGTAAAGTCCCCCCGATAAAGTAAATTTCCCCCAATAGAATAATATATAATAATATTTAATTGAGGGAGTATAATATTTCTTATAGGGATGTATTGTCTATGCATTGATGGATATTCATATCTTGTTTCATAGCTCCCATTTTGGCACAAGCAGGGAGGATGTTGGCAATGGTTCTGGAATTTGGCTTTACACCTACAAATTGTATTCACTTGAAAGTTTTTAAAGTCTTTCCAACAAATTCATTTTGTGCATATCTATTGTAGATGTCCTTAAGCTATATGAAAAAGGTGTATATACAATTTGAGATCAATTGATAAGCTAATACATGTAATGTTGATTTGATTTACATTTTACTTAAGATATAATTTTGTTGCATTGTTGAATTTCTTAGTTCAATAATTGGGATTCTCAATGATCTTGTATACCCAAAGTGTATGTGATAGAAAGAAATTAGGTAGTCATGTCGATTAGTTTGACAATTTAAATGATCTCAAGTTCATAAGTACATAGTGATAAGTTTTGACAAATAATATAATTTCTTGTTGCATTTATCACAGAAACAAAGGCCTCTTTTGATTGTAGCAGAGGATGTAGAGAGTGAATCATTGGCTATTTTGATCTTTGAAATTGATGATTTTTTTACTAAATTGATAATGTTTGAAATTTATTTTTCTTTCTTAGATGTTGAGTCTAATTAATAAGTTTAATGTTGTGTTGTAACTTGCAGGTGAGTATGTTGATATGTTAAAGGCTAGCATTGTCAATCCTCTAAAAGTTATCAGAATTGCATTAGTTGATGCAGAAAGGTAAAACTATTTATCTTTATTATAATTAGTGGAACTTGCAACTACAATATCTGATAAAAATCTACTTCCAAATATGCTTTTAATGGATGTTATATCTAATTCTGATACATTCACTATATCTAGCGCCTAAGTTTAGGGTGCCATAGTTGGAAAAGGAAAAGAAAATGTTTGAATTTTATCCTCTATATTATTTGACTTTTCTGAGTTTTTGATGTGCAAATTTTGAAACCTTATTTTTTAGGCTGTAGCTCCAAATTGGAGAAGTGAAAGGTCATGAATACCAACGGGGAAGATTTTGGAGGAGTCGAAACCAATAGCGGCGGGAAAGCTGTGGATTTGCAAGGGGATTAAATGGGTCAAGCCCCTATAGGAGGTCATTTCCCTTCCAAAAGGATTGCAATTAAGGGAAAAATAGTATAAGTATATGAAAATAGGAGTATTCTATTTATATAGTGTCTTTAAGTTGTACAATGTCATTGAGATATGGAATGTAACCAATGAGATTTTGATTTGCCAATGAGGCTTAATGAAGTAAATTTTCATAGTGGTTTTTTGTCCACTCATAAATACTGTGTTGTGGCTTCTCTTGATTTGTAATATGTTTGAGTTTGTGTCTAATCAATCATATTTGTTCAAGCATTTTAGTCTTCATTTCATGGTGTTTTTTAACATTTGAATATCTATGATACTTGAAGTTTATATGCATAAATTTGTGAGGATTAATTAAGTTAGATCTAATTTGTAATGACTAAATATATGACTAAATTAATGACTAAATTAATGATTAAATATATGACTAAATTAATGACTAAATATATGACTAAAGTAATGACTAAATAAATGACTATGACTAAATAAATGACCAGTTAATCAATGACTAAATTAATGACTAAATATATGACTAAACAAATCACTACCATGACTAAATTAATGACTAAATCAATGACTAAAAAATAAATGACTAAAATAGTAGTCATAAATTTGGTGGTGTTATAGGGTATGTGCAGGATCATGATGGGCCAAAAAGTGGCAATATGATGGGTATGTGGATGACAATTATTTTCTTACCCAAAATTAATGAAATGAAAAGGTTTTTAAAGGAGATTCTCAGCTTTCCACCGATATAAATTATGCTTTACTTTGAATTTAATAAGTAATTATTATTTATTTTCTATTCAATTATGACTAAAGTCCTAATTGATAGGCTGATTGAAAAACATCTATAGCTTTCAAACATCATCACATTTTTTGAATCCAAAACATCGTCACATTCTATTCTTTGCATACTATAGGATTAGAAAAGAAAATTGAATTTCATGAAGTTTTGACCAAGTTAAGGTAATTGGACATACGATTTTATATTTTTAAAAGTTGTAATAAAAATTTCATAATTAATTATTTACTTGGAAAAATTACAAAAAATATGCATCACATCGGGGCATGAGTCCTCTACTATATCTAAAATATTATAAAAAAATATTATTATTTTAGTGTGGTTAGGGTGGTCTACGGACACCTACTTCTTATTTTTTTCCACGAAATTTAAGTACCCTTTGCATTGAAATTTCAAGTTTTCACCAAATAGATTTTTTTTTTTTAAACAAACCTAGTAGTTTAGAAACTACATTCAATTTTCTATAGATTCTATTCTTACATATTTTTGAAATAATAAAGATAACTTATTCAAATTTTTACGTCAAGTTGTCTAACTCTGATTTTTTTGAATTTTTTGCCACTTAAGGGCCTATTTTTTCCATGATGATCCTGCACATACCCTATAAATGACTCCAAATAAACCACTAAAATAGTCATGTGACTAAAATTAATGACTAAATATATGACTAAATAAATGACTAAATCAATGACCAAATCAATGACCAAATTAATGACTATAATAAATGACTAAATAAATTACTAAAATTGTTTAGTCATAAATTTAGTGGTGTTATAAATGACTACAAATAAACCACTAATAGTCACGTGACTAAAGTTAGTCATTTATATGCAATTTTTAGTAGTTTATTTAGTCATATATTGATGTTTGTGTACTAGTGTGTTCTTCCAAATTGGGCCACCATGAAAACAAAATTCTTGGAAAAATACCAAGACTATTATAGAGGAGTTGATAGGAGAAGATATGATATTTTTAGAATGACTCGAAAAGAGGATGAACCATTGGAGGATTATTTAGAAAGGTTCCACCTCTGCTTGAAGAAAAGCCTGTAGAATAGACTCTCAGATGAATCCTTGAAGCTTGTGTTCTTAAGAGAATTCAATGCAGATTGCATGGATGCCCTGAATCTTATTGGGCAAGGGGATGTGTTTCAACTACCCTTTGAAGAGATGTGCAGGTTCTGTAGAAACTATTCTAGGACCTTTACCAAAAGATCAAGGGGAGAAAGAACATCCACCACTAGCAAGATATCTAATGGGTTCCAAGAGTGGAGTTAAGTAACCTACTGTCCAACATGAAGGAGGATATCATAAGTCATCTAGCTACTCAGTTGGATACTCTACATATAAAAATGAAGTAGGAGGAGGCTGAAGCAATGCTCACTGAATACTACCCCAATTGTAGACAAAGGAAAGAAAACTATAAGTGCAAGAGGGTTGCTAGTATTACAAAAGACAAATAAAAAAATCTTGATTTTCAAACACTTGAAAGAGAGGATGGACAACTATTTTATATTGCTCAAAGAAGGCCATGGCAGCCAAGACAAGGTATGCCACAAGACCTTCTAAATTTCAATACATCTTTTCCAATTGGTAATCAAAATTTATCTGGTTGGAATTCTCATCCCTGTCCAAATAATCAAAACCAATGGTAAAGTTCCCTTAGTAATGGAAAAACACTCAACAAAACTAGAACCAACAACAAAAAAATGCATGGTCATAGTAAAAATTTCAAGGTTGCAATTATAACCCTCAATGGCCATTGCAACAAAATTAGTGGAGCCACTTGTATGGAAAAAAGGTCAGTAGTGGTAGCACCAAAATGTGAATTACTAACAACCTTTAATGCATTCTTAGCCACAATAACAGGCTATTATGCCTAATCCACTAAACACAACTCTCAACCACCAAGAGCACCACAATTACCTTCCTACCTTGCACCTAACCCTAACAACAAGCATGTCCAACAAGCTTATACTAACGAGGCTATACAATACCCACTTATGGGGTAGAGGTGAGTGATTTCCACCTTAGTTCAAGGAAAACACTAGCTAGACCTTCATCCCCCCAAATCACTGAGATGGAGGATGAGGAAGCCATAGCTGAAAGCTTTAGACAATTCACCTTTGGAACCTAGGTCAAATTAGGTAAACCATACCACCTCAAGTCCAAAGCCTCCTTTCCCTGAGCATTTAGCCACTCAAAAAAATAATACCCAAGCTGAGACAAACCTATTGGGTCAACTTAAGGATGTCAATATTAAAATCCCCCTCATCCAAGATATCAAGGATATCCCAATCTATATAAGGACAGTAAGGGACCTATGTCTTAAGAAACCAGGGAGAAAGAGGAAAGAGCCTTAGACAGTTCATGTCCTAGGGAACCTTGCTAATATTATGTTAGGGAATATAACTATCCCTAAATACACAAACCCTGGAAGTCCAGTAGTGGATGTTAAGATTAATATGACCCTTATCATGAACACCTTGATTGACTTAGGGGAAACAATTAATGTCATGACTAAAGAGACAATGAAGTTCTACTTCAGTTAGCAAACCTTAGACCTACACCAACTAATTTACAATTGGAAGATAGGTCAACATTAAAGCTTGAGGGGATCATTGAGGATTTAGTTATTGCATTAGATTCATGGGAGTATCCTCCATATTTTATAGTATTGCAACCAAAGGTCAACCTTGCAGGATATCCACTCATTTTAGGTAGACCATGGTTAGCTACAACTGATGCATTCATATGTTGTAGGTCTGGGAACATGATAATATCCAATGGGACTATAACCAAGAAATTAGTTCTCTATCCACCAACCCAACCTCATGAAAATCTCAAGCAGACTATATAGCCTACCTTAGATGAAGAGGACCACTATTCTATGCAAACTCTTATGACAATAGAATGCAGCCCCCTATTAGGAACCCAAGATGAGGATGAATTAATTGACCATATCATACAGAACAACTGTGGTAGGGACCCACAACAACAAAACTGTCTTTCATGTCTGCAAGATCCAATGCAGAACATTATACCTACAAATTCATCATAAGAGGTATCACAATTGTTCCATTCCATTTTACCACAATAATGCATTCCCAACATTAGTGGCCTTGATCTCTCATTTGTGCAATCAGAATACAAAACTTGGGAAATCATGCTAGGTAAAACCCTGAACATCAACAATGGGTTAACTGAAGAACAATAGAATGCCCTGAACACTATGTTGCAGGCACACACAATAGCCTTTGCATGGGACTACCATGATATGAAGGGGATTGATCCAAAACTTTGCATTCATAGAATCTACATAAATTATGGTTTCAAACCAATTAGATAGCCCCAAAGGAGAATGAACCCTGCCTTAAGAGAAATAGTGAAGACTGAGTTGCAAAAGGTAATTGATGCAAGCTTCATTTATCCCATCTTCGATAGCCAATGGGTGCCACCATTAGTCATTGTTCCTAAGAAAGGAGGAAAATGGAGGGTATGTGTGGACTATAGGGAGCTAAACACAACAACTAGAAAGGATCACTTCCCCCTACCTTTCATTAACAAAGTGCTTGATTCCTTAGCAGGGAAAAAGTACTTCTCTTTCCTATATGGGTTTAGTGGCTATAACCAAATAAAGATAGCTCCAGAGGATCGGGATAAGACTAGATTTACATGCCCTTGGGGTACCTATACCTATTATGTTCTTCCCTTTGGACTATGTGATTCCCTAGCAACTTTTTAGAGGACAGTGCTAAGTATCTTTTCAGACTATGCTCATGATTCCATGGAAATCTACATGGATGAATTCACTACATATGGAAACACCTATGAAGATGCACTCAACAATCTAGAAAAAGTTTTGAAAAGGTGTAAAGAACATAACCTATCATTGATTCATGAGAAATATTTCGTGATGGTGACTCAAGGGATTGTGCTAGGACACTTTATCTCAAGTGAAGGAATCCAGGTGGATCCCAACAAGATTGAGATCATTTCTACACTTCATGTGCCACAAAAGCAAAAAGATGTCAAGAGATTTTTGGGACATGCATGCTACTATAGGAGATTCATCCAAGATTTTAGTAAAATTGCAGCACCCTTATTTGTCTTACTCACCAAAGATAAAATTTGAATGGACTGTGGAATGTCAACGTTCCTTTAAAGCACTTAAGACAACTTTGACACAAGCACCTATCTTAAGAGGGCCAAATTGGACACTGTCTTTCAATATACACACTGATGCTTCATATTTTCCCATAGGATCAGTCTTGGGACAAAAAGAACGTAACAAAGAATATGCCATCAACTATATCAGAAAAAAATTGCAAGAAGTTGAACTTAACTACACTGTCACAAAGAAAGAGATGTTGATAGTTGTTTATGCTATCAAAAAATTTAGGCATTATATCACTGGTTATCAACTCTTTATCCACACAAATCATATATCCATAAGATACTTAATGAAAAAACTTGTAGTTGGGGGGAGACTAGTCAAATGGTTTCTCTTGCTATAGGAGTTTGATATAACAATAGTGGATAAGCCAGGGAAAGCTAATGTGGTGGAATATTTTCTATCTAGATTTCCTATACAAATAGAAGATGTTGTGAATGACTCTTTTCCAGATGAGAATTTTTTTTCTCTTACTATACACACACCATGGTTTGTTGATATTGCAAATTACCTAGTGGCAGGGCAGATACCATCACATTTCTCTCCTAGAGAAAAGAGACAGTTGGTGCATAAAAGCTTTCCATATTCTTGGGTAGTTGGTTACTTATTTTACATTGGTCTAGATAATATCATGAGAAGATGTATAAGAGAAGATGAGGTCTTTGACATTCTAAATCTTGCCATGATGAGCCCTGTGGGGGTCACTTTGCAACCAAAAGGACAAAATTTACGATCTTGAAAACATGTTACTTGTGGCCAACTCTCCACAAGGATTCAGTGAAGTATCCCAGGAGTTGTGACAAATGTCAAAGAATGAGAAAATCAATAAGGACAGATGAAATGCATTTGCGGCAATAGATAGCACTAGCACCATTTGATAAATGGGGGCTTGATTTCATTGGCCCAATTTCACTAGCCTCTAATAGCAAAGAGTGTATTTTGGTTTGTACAGACTATCTAACAAAATGGGTTGAAGTAAAGGCATTACAGTTTGTAAGGGATGGAAATGTAGTTAAGTTCTTGTATGAAGACATCTTTACCAAGTATGGAGTAACTAAAGAAATTGTCACTAATCAAGGTCCTTAGTTTACTTCTGACCTTATTTATCAATTGGTTAAAGAATATTCAATAAGACATAGAAAATCAACACCTTATCATCCTCAAGCCAATGGATAGGTGGAGGTTACAAATAGATAAATTGAGAATATTCTGACCAAAATAGTGCAAATTTATAGGAAGGATTGGGCATCAAGATTACTTGAAGCAGTGAGCGATTATAGAACAACATGGAAAATAACTACAAGTTTCACACCTTATGAATTAATCTATGGAAAAACAACAATTTTTTCAATAGAGTGACTACAAGACACTTAGGACAACATTGGATTTAGGATGGATTTGACAAAAGCATAGAAAGAAAGGTTACATAGTCTGAATGGTTTGGATGAAATTAGAATGGAGGCCATGCATCATACATAGATCATTCAAAAAATAGAGAACTAAATGGCATAATCAGTTTATAAAGGCCAAGGAGTTCATTATAGGTGACTAAGATTTACTATATGATTCCAGGTACAAAGACCACAAGGGTAAGTTGCAGTCTAGATGGTTGGGACCATATGAAATTCAACAAGTATTTTCCAATGGAGCAATCAAGTTACAAACTATAGATGTAGTTAGATTCACATTACTGGTGAATGGACACAGATTGAAGATATATAAACAACCAGCTCAGAAAGATGATTTTATTCTTTCTATAATGCATCTATATGGTCAAAACAATGGTTTAGATACAGGCAATCTATCACAGGATAAAAACTCTGTAGCAGATACTACATATTATCTCAATGCCTCAGTAGATGACCTACATAGTTCATCTTCTAAGCTTGCTCAGGTATAAATTACTATCCCACACTTTTAAACACACACAACACAGTTACTATGATTCACAATGTTCTTCCAAGTACGCTTCATACTGCTGAAGGGACCTATAGCTTAATACATATGAGTTGTCATAGTTTAGTTTGAGACCTGTTGTAGAAGGTACCCATAGCGCTATCTGTTAGAACATTTCAAAATTTGTGCCAAATTAATTGTAGTTCATCACCTTTCACTTCAGTTTTTCCCACACATGCAACATTAATCCTATCCTATTAGTGCATGCAACATTCTCATTCCATTACACGTTGCCATTTCAAATTTCAAGCATTCGAACTATCACTTCAAATTCCATCATCCATACATCCTACTTCATTTCCTTACACATGCCAACCTATCACTCAATTCACCATACATTGCAAATAAATCTTTTCAAATCAATAACATACTGCGGATACTCTTCAATTCACCTCACATACATGGAGTTATGTTAATCACACCCAATGGGTATGCAAACTATACTTCCATAATTATCATAGACTTTCATTATGTATTTGCATTCAATTTTGCATGATATCTATTCATTACTTTTATTTCCATATTTTACAATCATACCCTTCGCCTATTTCACATGAATTGAAGTGAGGTCACTTCAAAACTTAAGTTGGGGAGGATAACATAGAAGCCAAATTTTTAGTTTTCCACCACCAAAATCCAAATGTAGAAACAAACATACAAATCCTTTTTTCCTTAATACCTTTTACACCCTGCAACCTTTTCAACCTTTTTCTATCAATTTTAATTGGCAATTCCCCAGATTTTGAGCTAATTTGAACTTAGCTCAAGCTGATATAAAGGAAAAAGGGATGTAACAGTTGCAGTTACAGTGGAAAGGTGCATGCACTTGTGTGGTAGATAGAGAGTGTTGGTGGGCTATTGAAATTGAAATTTGAGTTGAATTTTCAAAGCATTGAGTAGAGGCAAAATATTTCACCATGGGAGGTGACATTATGTGAAGGGAACCATCATCCCACAAACAAATATTGGAGGAAAAATTATGTCTACCCATTTTCACAAGGGTTGGATGGTTGGACTGCTTCCTAAAATTGACAAAGTACAATGAAGATATGATGAGGAAATTTCTAGCTACATTACAACTTGATGAGGCCACAGTTAAAGGATTGAAAGTGGATGCTTCAAAAGTTGTAATTACACAAGTTTCTGGTCTACCAAGGGTTGGAGCTAAATTCCTTGTTCAAGCAAATGTAGTGGCTTCCAAGGATGAGTTCAAAGATCTAGGAGAAAACTTTGTCTCCTCATCACAAGGTACTAAGAGATTATCACTTCCATGGGTATGGGTTTCCTGTGCTTCTTATATCATTAAATATATTACATGTGATGGTAGAATATCTCTTTTATACACTATGCATTTTAAGTTGCCAAGTCATCTCCGTCATAATAGATTGGTCATTGTGCCCAATTATCTTAACAATTTGTTGAAAAGAATGGGGTTAGAATATCAGAGGAAGAAAAATGATTCAATCTTATCACATTATTGTCTAATAACCTTGTTATTAAAAAGGATCCTTAGGATTCAACATCCACATGTATCTTGGGAGAGTTTTGCAATTTGTAAAGATATTAATCATATCCTTGAGGAACATGTAGTTCCACAAACCCTTGAATCACTTGTTATGTCTATAAGGGAAACTCCTCTGGGTTCACCTGTTGCTTCACCTACCTGCAACCAAGGTGAACCTAAGGAACAAAATTTGCAAGATTTACCACATGCAACCTCTAGCCAACCTACAACAAAAGAGACCCCATCTTCCTCCAAAACACCTAAGACTAGGAAAAAGAGAGGTAGTTCTTCCACACCTTCTAAGGTATAGAAGAAAAAGAAGGATACATAGGGAAGGAAATCTACCCCACCTAGGCATTCAGGACATTTGAGGAAGAAAGGTGTTATGAGAGGAAGTGTAGAGAAACCAGAAGAGGGAACAAGGGACAAAGGAAAACAAGAAAAAGATGTTATGATGGTTGAAACTGATTTAGAAATGAAAGGAAATGCCTCTAAGAATTTGCATGTGCTTGTAAAGAGAAAGTGGTATATATCTACCACCTCTGAGTCAATATTGCCAATAAAACAAGAAAGAGAACCCTAGTTAGCATTGATAAGGAGGGTTATGATTATACAGGGGGTTGTGATGAGCATTTTTTAGAAGATAAGGAAATGTTTTTGGAAGACAAAAATGTTAGGAAGGAGTTACAAGAAGCTTTAGAAAGGATTAAATAGCTAGAGGAACCAGTACAAAATTATGAGGAAAGGAACAAAGAAAGGGAGCTAAAGATACATGAGTTGGAGGAAAATCTACAAACATATGGACATGGGGAAAAATTGGACCTATTGGCACAACTTGCCATGGTCAGAGCAAGAAATAGAGAGCTTTCAAATGAAGATAAGAGACCCCCTACTACAAAAACCCCAACTTATCATACAACCCTGTCCTTTAGGTACCAACTATGGAAGGTTACTTAGGAATTTTCTCAACAAAAGGAAAATTGGAAAAAGGAAAAGGAAGAAATGATGGAAAAACATACTAGAGTACTAGAGGGTAAGGATATGGAATTAAGAAGATTAGCAGTTAAGGTAGAAGAGGTAGCAGACAAAGCTACCCAAATTGTTAGATGCAGACTCCCAGTTAGAACCTATGCCTTGTTTCTATAAGAATTTTTTTTAAGTCTCCAATTCAGTAGGTTAATAAGCAACCAACCAATTTCCATGAGCAGTATAACATTTTTATTGATGCTACACTGGATGAACATGACCAACTCTGTGAATATTATCTGCATAATTATGTAGTGCCAGAGGAAACATAATGGAACCCCTTGATGTTTGTGGGGGATTTACAAGTAAGGGCACTAGCATCCTAATTCAGAAATGAAAAATTTCACCTTTGAGCCAACTTTGGTCAAACGATTTTAGAGTAAGCTCAAATTTAAATTTGACAAAGAACAAATTATCACATGTAGAGTGAATTTATGAAAATATCAAAATCACAATCATTCAATCAAAATTCATCATAGAAGCCTAAAAATTGGATTATATCTTTTTACAATAAATGTTTAATTTCCTTACAAAAATGAATAATTTTTTTTAATAGTTGGTGACATATGGGTGATTCTTTAGAATCAAGATTTTACCTAGTTTTGCTCAAATCGAAGCTTTGATACCACTTATAATGAAATTATTATATCACTAAAGTAGAGTCATAGAAATAGAACATGATATGATGGAAAATAGAGTGTAATATTGACTATAAAACCAAGCTTCTTTGAGAAGCAACCTCCACAACATTATAACAAAACAAAATTTGCAATGTGATATGGGAGAGCCTAACTCATCCTTATTTATAGGCATAATTAAATAAGTCACACACTTTCATTTTAATTAGATCAACCTAATGAAGCAATTAAATAATAGATACAAAATAATATTATTAAGTATCCAATACACACTATAGAATAAGGACATAGCAATTGCAATCACTTGCCTTGAAAGTACAGTTTATAATCTCTTCATTTAAGATTTGTATGTGATGTCTATTGTATGGCATAAACATCCCTAATTTACAAATAATCTTGTCTTCTCACCTTAATCTTGTATTTTCGGCTTCCTAAGTATATCTTTTAGTAGCGGAGAGGACCCACTAGTTGAGCATGTTTCAATAGTTGTGATAGTAGTTGTTTATATAATGCCCAATATTTTTATCAATATTAGACCAATAGTGGTGACATGACTACCCATAATTAAACAAAATGTATTCCTTTGATCTAAAAAGCAACCAATCATGTGATGCCACATCAGCACTCAACTAACTATGATGTGAAAGCACAAGTATTGGTCAACTACATCTTGACAAAAAGCATGCTGATGTGGCATCATATTTGATGATGTGGCCCTAAAACAAAAGCTATAAGCAGGGGACTTGGCAAGTAAGCTGCTGTAAAAAATTGGGAGTGATTTGAAATTTCCACATAGGATAATTAGAAGCACGAAATTAGGGTGCACAACTACTGGGTCCTCTCCCCTAAAGAGAATTGCAAAACATTTCATTCATATTGAAACAGAAATGTCTATGTAGCCCCCAATTGAAAATAAAAAGTCTCTTATATTTAATTTTCAATTAATTAATAAATATGATCAAATATACATTCGAGATACTAGATAGACGATAGTTATTAGAACTACACCCCACTTGGTTGACTTCAAAGGAGGTCACTATCTTGTTCTTCAATGGATGTAATTTCCAATATTTTTCACCTGTACTTTTAAGATCGGCTTTTGTCTAGCTGTACTGATTTCTATATGAAATAGTTTTGTATTCTCACCTTCACTGCAGGAAATCTGGCTATTTGAAATCCAATGATCAGACTTCTTTCATGAAGCATCGTGCGATGGTCATTCTGCTTTGAGTCGTTTTTGTAAGTGTCAGAACTCTTTAATACTGAAACTTCCGTGATCCTGATAATCAGGAAAACGATAGAAGAGAAAATGATACTATGTGGAAAAGTCCCAGCTAATGTCATGAGATAATGTGCTTCCAGAGGGGATAGAATTGCTTGTGCAGCAAGCAACGGAGATTGTTCAGAGGTTGTTGCAATATAGAAATGGATAAAGCTTTTGGTAGTGGAGGGTAGTAGTTGGGTAGGGTCTAATCGTTGGGATAATACTGAGAGCAACTGCTATCAAATAACTGGATGAACTTTTAATATATCTATAAAGGGTATGGTTATATGAGTTGCAAAAATCAGTTTTTTTGTTAAAGGTAGAATACTAATGTATTTCGAAGGGATCTAGTAGTCGTTATAGTTAACTTCACACACTCTAAACTCTTAAATGGTACATTGAATTGGTACGAATTTTTTGGGTTCTTTTTGAATGCAAGTTAATAGATTATAAGTTATTGTTTTGGCTTTTGGGTGTTTCCGATGAATGTGGGAGGGTTCATTATGCGTGCAAAAGTCATAAAGTGTTCATTTTGAGTTGACATCCAATACATATTCTCTATTGACCCAATTACTATTCACTTTCACCACCAATAATTTATTTTATTTTTTTTTTAAAAAACCTATTCCTAATCATATAAACAAGTAATTATAGTTTCATATAAAAATTTCACTGCTCACTTTTAAATGTGTAAAATTCACTTTTTAATGTTTGAAGTTCACGAAAGTGTTGTTAAATGTTCATAATGCCATGTCCACAACCGGTCTTTGCTTGAACCTCAGCCACCTTATAGCCTATTTAACTCCCATGTCAAGTTCATGCATGGGATTATTTTCCACGGTATTTTTGTTTCCCTCCACCATTTTCGGTATTGCATCGCTCTCCTTCTATAGTAATCCTCATGCGAGCTACTTATCAAATGCTCTCCATGGTTTCAGGTAATGTCAGTCTATCATTTCTCATTTCATATTATAGGCAATGGTACTTGTGAGTCTAGTTTGCTCCACTAATCCAATCTTTTTGCATTATTTTGCAAATTGTTAAGGGTTTCATTGTGATGATACCATAATAAAAGATATAATACACAACTCTTGTAATTTTGTGGTTTTATTCCAAAAACTCCATTTCAAATCATGAAACTATCTTTAAGTAGAAGTAGAATTAGGGGATAATTTTACACTGTTTTTGGACCAACTTCATTATTTCTCATCATGTGTCGATCTTGGTCGATTGTTGTCTCCATCATGTGATATGCCTGCTGAATACTCTCCATGGTTTGAGGTAACGTCAAGCATCATTGTGCAAGTCATCTAGGGTTTCATTATCATGACACAATTGACTTTATATGGTGATATACTCAAAAATCTTGTATAATCTACAACCCTTCTACTTTTATGGTATTATTATAAAAACCCCATTTTTATTCATGAATTTGTCTAATTAGGGGATTATTTCACATGATATTTTGACTGATTTCATCAATCCTCATCATGCATTTCTCTTGGCCTATTGTTGTCTCCCTCTTGCTATGTGATGACCAAATAGTATCCATTATTTCAAGATACCCTTTCTTTTTCAACTTATTTCAGAAAACCCACATTATATTCATGAAGTGCCTATTTAAAAGTTATTAAATGAGGGGTTTTTTTCTAGTGGGTTAATTCTTAAAAACCCTCTTTATAAATTCAAGAAATTGTGTCTTTATTTATGTCATTTTGGTTTATTCATAAAAGCCCCCTTTATATTCCTAAAACTGTATATATATTTGTGACGCTTCACTTACAACTGAAGTGAACACATCAGCTTACATTTTCATTATATATATATATATATATATATATATATATATATATATATATATATTCAAACAAATATATGTTGATGGTTTGTTTTTTAATTTGTATGTGGCCATGTTTTCTTGGTGGTTTTCCAATTCTAACAAATGTTCTAGATTCAGTGTTATTTTTTTTACATGATTCATTTGAAAACCATTGTTTATGTTCATGACTCTGTATGTATTTTTTTACTTTCGATTGTGTATTTATTTATGTCTTTATATATTTATGTCTATCATTGTATTCATGAAATTGTATATATATTTGTGGCATTTCACTTACAACTATAGTGAACACAATAGCATGTACATTTTTCTTTTCTTTTTTTGTTACCAGCTGTTGTCATTGTTGTCCCTTATATGTGATATTATTTGCATTTTTTACACATGTAGATTGTGAATACATTGGTTAAGCATATACTCTTCCTTTCCATATAAACATATGCCTTGCCAATTGCACACAACACCTTGCATTTATTATTATTATTATTATTATTATTATTATTATTATTATTATTATAATATTCAAACACATATATGTGATGGTTTATTTTTACATTTGTATGTGGTAATTTTTTCTTGGTGGTTTTCCAATTCTAACAAATGTTTTAAATTAAATGTTATCTTTTTTACATGCTTCATTTAAAAACCATTGTTTATGTTCATGACACTATATGTATTTAATTACTATCAAATGCCAACTAAACACCATAAGCTTGAATATTTAATTTTTAAACTCTCCAAAACTATGTTTATATTAAGTTCATGTTTGGCTCTAACAGTGGACACACTAGCATATATTTTCATCATGTTAGAATATATGTGTGTGTGTGTATTATGTATATACTATGTGCAGTGAAAATGTGTGTAAAATGAAGATAAATTGCTATAAAACTCAACAAACACAAAATCAAAACAACACTCAAGATTAGGCACAAAAATCTCAAATCAACATGGCGAGTCTCTTGTTTAGTAGATTTTCCTAAGATCATTTGATCAGATGTGCACTCATGAAATTTTGATGGCATAACGGCGCTCTAATGAAAATGAGTGAGATTTATGATAAAATGGTTGTGTTGGATATAGAGATTCGGATGAAAATGGATGGAAGGTTGAGATTTCTTGATGGAGATCAAGGGTGGAGGATGATTGTGATCTCTCAAGCCATAAGATTGTGCCAAGTGACACAAGGAGAGGGCATGAGAGGGAGATTGTACCCTTGAGACCTACAAGGCCCAAGTCATGCAAAGCAATGACTAGGAGGAGAGATGATAGGAGTGAAGATGAAGATTAGGATTGAGGATTCCCCCTCGGGAGGACATGCAGATTTGGGAGAACACATATGTGCTCTTGAAATGGATGAGATGATGCAAGAATAAGTGAGGAAGATGATGTAAGATGATGGATAGAAGGAAAGATGGGAAGAGGAAGAGACAATGAAAGGAGGAGATGATAATAAAACAAGCACAAAAGGATTCAAAGGGAAAATATGGTGCTACCTTGATCAAGCTAAAAGCCAAGATTGATTGATGATGGATGGAGTGTTGTTGATGTGGGAACGATATATCCCAAAACAACACAAAGATATGGAAGGATACATCCTGAATATGATTATAGGAGAGTTGTTGATATGGGAATGATATATCCTAACACAAGGATTGGTAAGGATATGTATCTTGATGATGATGAGTAGAGTGTTGGATCAAGGCTAGGAACAAGACCAAAAATTTGATTGGATGATTTGTGCTAAATTGCATGAATAAGTATTTTCTTGAGATGTGAGATTTCTAGGAGCAATAGGATTGATGAAATAGATGAATATGATAGTGGAAAAGATGCTTAGAATAACAAATCCATATTATCCTAAGAAGATTAAATGGATGATGACATGATTAGGATGGTTGAAAAGACACTTAGAGTAACAAATCTTTATTAGCCTAAGAAGATTGAAGGGATCATGATATGAGTAGGATAGGTATGCATACGGTTATTGTAATAAAAATATGAGAGGGGGGATGAAAAGATGGATGAGGATTCATGTGCACACAAAATCAAGGATTAAGCGGAGGGATGAAAACAAATAGAATAGGTAGATGGGGGATAAAGATGAAGGATGAATGGATTAGAAACATGTAGGATAAATGGATGGGGAGATTTAGAGCACTGAATTAGAACTATCATGTAATGAGCACTATAGACACTAAAAAATTTATTGGTCTGCGAACGCCATTTTTCTCATCATTCTCCCTTCTTCCCTAAGTAATTAAATAATTTTTAATTATTTAATTATTTTCTCTTTAATCACATTCTTCTATTAATTAAATAATTTTAATTATTTAATCAACTCATCTTTCCTTCTTTATTTTGCTTTTGATTAATTAAATAAATTAATATTTTATTTAATTATGTCACTAACATTTCTCTCTATAATTAAATAAATCGTCAGTTATTTAATTATTCACTCTTCACCTTTCATCTATAATTAAATAATTATTTTAATTATTTAACTATTCACTTAGCCTTTTCTATCTATTATTAAATAATTGATCCAAATTAATTATTTAATGCCTCTTTCTTATTTCCTCCTATGATGCGAAAATGCCGGTATGGGCCGAATTATGCTTGATCCATGAAGAATCGAAGCATAACGGAGCCACCAATACTCGAATCCAAACAAGATCAATCAAATGAAGTTAAAACTAAACATTTCATCAAAACCTAACATACTAAATTATGAAAGCCTTCAAAACATCTGTTCTAATCCATCTAAAACTTATCTTGTTGTGGAATTGGTATCTTGTTGTGGAATTGGTGTCGTGTTGATGTGGAACGACAACCCTTCCCAAACCTGTGATTAGTGAGCTTGTCTCAATCGATTCTATGGAAGAGAAGCGATGAAACCATGATGTTTTGGTGTGTGAAAACCTAAATTATGCTAAAATGAACATGATGCAAGCTAAGTTACCACGATTTTATGCTATAAATGATCTAATTATGCAATTGCTAAGCTAATCTAAGCTAAAATTATGATAAAAGATGAAAAACCTAATCTATTTACAAACTAATATGGATGCATGGAAGCCATTAATGGATGCTCTAAGCTATTATGCAATGAAAATGAACTAAAACAAGCTAAATATTGAGTAAAAGATGAGTGTGTATGTGATTGAATTCAACAGTATGACTTTGCAATAAAAGATGGATGTATGAGTTTCAACAACATAATTTTTCTTTGAAAAAAATGGATCCATTTGTCTCCAAATAGTGATCTATTTATAGGAGAGCAAATGAGGAATGGATGGTTGAGATCAAAAAGCTTAATCAACAGTTCAAGATGAAGGAGATGAGAGGCATGGATCATGGATTCTCATCAATGGATGAGAATGCAAGATGAAAGTTAATCAAGGGCTCATACTTGCCTCAAACAAACACACTTTTGACCTGTTCACATAGGTCAAAGGTAACTTGCTAAAAAGTTGAAGGTTTTAGCTTGTTCAAGAAGCCAAGTGAGTTTCATTGGAGGAGAGGGAATATTCCTTAGAATATTCCTTTTGGGTGAGGAAAAAAAGGTATTTTACAAATTAAAACAAAGTTTTAATTATGTAAAAAGGATAAAGAATATTCCATGGGAATATTCCCTTTGATTAGAGGAAAATTAGTTTAATTGCTAATTAAACAAGGTTTAATTTATGCAATTAGGGGATTAGAGGAATTAAATGATATTTATTAAAATAGATGATTTAATAAATAGGGGAGGGGTGAAATGATATTTAATTTTAAAATAACTTAGGGTTTTTTAATTAAATAAGATGACTTAGGGGATTAAATTAAATATTTTGATTTATTTAATTTAATGAGATGAAGTGTTAGTGCGAACAAAGATGAATTAACCCAATTAAATTAATTAGGCCAAATAGACGAAAATGATGTAATTAATTAATTAGCTAGGATAATTAAATTAATTAAGTGAAAAGATGATGGATAAAGAGTAAATTCAATGTTAATAAATCTGATTCGAGTGTATGACATTGATTAGGACATTTTTCAGTGTTTGCCCCTCTTTGAAGCGAGGTACGTGCTGCGGTTCAAAGAACAACACTTTTTAGATCAAAACTGTTTCCCAAATCAAAACAAAAAAAAAAATTGATTTTTTAGATGCCCTAACAAAAGGATAAAGCTGACTCCCTGCCCCCTCAAGAAATCGAGCAAAAATTTTGAATTTTGGGTTGATTTCTCGATAAAGGTTCAAAAGTTGCCCTAAGGGTTCAGAAAAGTTCCAAGATGCAAGAATAATGCCAAAAATGCAAAAAATGATGCAAAATTAGGTCTAGATTGGAAAAATTGGTGAAAATGATAATAAACCCCATTAATAAGGTTAAATTAGGGCAAAAAACCCTAATTTCCTAGCTTAAATAGGTCAAGAGGAATCATTTTCAATTCATTTGTGCATTCACACTTAAGAAATTCTTGCAATTTGAGCTCTAACCCTTCAACGAAATGGCGCATTGTGAGCTTCCCTGACATATCTTTGATCGAGTTCGAGAGTTCCAGTGGCTCCTAGGTGCAGGACCACCAGAATGTGATTCAAAACCTGATTTGAATTTTGAAATTTTGATGCATTTGTTAGGCGTTAGAATTTATATTTTGGCGGTGTCACTATATAGTGATACCCAAACTTGAATCGGCGATGCCCAAATGATATATAGCAATGCATATGTATATAGCAATGCTTCTTTCAATTTGAAATTAGGGTTTCAAATTTGAAATGGCGACGTGGGCTTATCCGACGACACACTTGCCGATTTGAAAGATAGGGTTAGGTTAGGCCAAAGTCTAAATAGTGAAGCCAACTTATCTAGTGACGCACTTTTGAATTTGAAATTTGAAATGCATCGAGTGTCACTGTTTGAATTTTGAATATAGCGACACTATTGTAAATAGCAACGCTATTGTGATTTCTAAGCCAAAATTTTCAAATAACTTCAAATTTTGATGATTTCCTGATGTCGTGCACTTCGTGGGTGCAGGTCTTCCCACCATTGATGTCGAGGGAGCACAGGCCCACAGTTCTAAAGAGATTGGGTGATCTTTCAAAGTTTTGCTAGGAGCACCTGTGAGAGATTGGATTGTGGTACATCGCATACACACCCGTTGTTAGGACCCATTTGGCTATGAAGACAGCTCTGTGCGAGAGATGGAACAGTGAGACCTTGTCCTTCCACCTTCCAATGGGGGAGGTGACAGTTACCTTAGAGGACGTGTGGCAGATATTGCATTTTCCTATCCACAACGACCATGTGATTTATGACCCTGATGTTGGATTCGATGCATGTCTCGAGGTGATGGAGATGGAACAGACTGCATTGGTCACATCACAGATTGATTTAGAGACATACAGAGGTCACATGTCAACCTTTAGGTTGATCGTTGCAGCCATCATTTCAAGCTTGGTGGCTCCAGACAGATGGGGTAGATTTTTTAGTCCAAGATGGGGCTTGGCATGGTAGCAGATGTTGTACAAGAGGAATCTTTTTGCGTGGGGGCCTATGATGCTGGCCTCCCTATACCATGATTTGCATGATTTTTTTTTTACTACGATGGGAGAGCCCTCAGTGCAGGAGTTACGCTTCTTCACATCTAGGCATGGGAGCACATTGTCGTGCTTCAGCCCATTGTACAGATGGAAAACATGGAGCCAGATGATCCCATCGTATGAAGATATCGAGGTGCCATCACACTCAAGCACATTGGTTAGATTGGACTCCCATACTGGAGATGGGTGATTGATGATATGACAGTGTTCCACTGGCAACCATGGCTTCAAATGCTACCATGGTTCGATGATGTACAGCAGTTATACTTCACCTGACAAAATCGTTACATGCAGGGTCAAGAGCACACCATGATTGAGTGGTACCTTCCTGATAGGGTAGCCAGATAGTTTGGTGATGTATAGGACATGCCTGATGATGCCTATAGGGCCAATTTTGCTAGATCAGCTAGAGAGGTTCCCACATGGGGACCAACGATTCTGGCTCCAGAGGCCGTCAATAGCTTTCGACAGTTGGTTTCCCAGCCTTGGGCATATGATTAGGGTCAGCCCATTGCACAAACCACTCCAGCAAATGATGCATTTTTCGTCCCTCTTAGGCGACTTCCAGATCCATCAGGTGCTCCTCCCAGAGGGAGACTGCAAGGCAGAGGTGCCAAGGGAAAAGGATAGGGAGGCCAGGATGGATAGGTTCTAGGGGCTCCTCTGGTTATTCAACAACAACCTTCTTAGTAGCCTCTAGTAGTTCAGCAGCAGTCAAGACCACCACCACCACCACCAAATGCATGAGATGCATAGATTCAGCAGCTGCAGCAGCAAGTGCAAGCTTTAACAGGTGAGTGGGACTAAGCTCACCAGCAGATTTTGGCTCTGACTATTGAGCGAGACCAGGCTCGACAACAAGTGATCGCGGTGACAGCCGAGAGAGATGTGACATTACAAATAGTATAGGATATCACCAAAGAGAGAGATCAGGAGGTGGCAAGGCGACAACAGATCGAGGTTATGGTGGTAGCCACACATGGTCAGACCATGTCAACACGGTTGTATAGAGAGGTTGTCACAAAGGCTACGTACTATAGACAACACTATCACAGGGATGTTCCAACGGCTCTTCATCAACTAGATTTTTTGCAACGCAGTGATGTGCATCCCCGTGCAGAGGATCAACCTGAGTGGTAGGCTGGAGAGGGTAGCAGCCACTAGGGCTAGCTTTTTTATATATAGACACTTTTTGATTTTTTCCCATTCTTTATACTAATATGCATTCATGGGCTCCTTTTTTATAGCCTCATGGATATTGTACTTATCATCGATGTACATACACTGATCCAGATTTTTGTACCATGACACATTTTTTGATATATATATATAATACAAATATTGATTATTTATGATATGATGTGTTGACTTTATTTCATGATGTATGGATGCTTATATATGATCATGTATGGATGCATTTTATTTATTCCTATGTGATATGCGATGATCATGATATGGATGGATGCAATGTTATGTTCTTAAATTCATTATCTTTTCATGATATGATATGGATGAATGATTGTGATATGAAAATGTTATGGATGTAAATGATGTGGATGCATTTCTTTTTGTATATTTTCTATGCATGTTTTAATGATGATGATGTATGGAAGAGGGAAATCATCCTTTGGACATGCCTTGTTCAGATCTCTAAAATCAATACATGTTTTGATGCCCCCAGTGAGTTTTGAGACTAGTACTAGGTTTGAAACCCACTCAAGATAATCTATCGGTTAGATGAATCCAACGTCAAGAAGATTTTGTAGTTCTAGTTTAACCAACAATGCTATTTGAGGGTGCATCTTCTTTAATTTTTCCTTGACTGGTTTGGCATCGAGATAAACTAATAAGTGATGTACAACCACTTCTAGATCAAGGCCTGGCATATCTGTCTATGACCATGAAAAAATAGCTCTTCTCTCTTTAAGGAATGGTGCAAGGTTCTTCTATTCTTCATCCAACAAGGATTCAACATAAAAGGTGATCTTAGGTGCTTCTTTTGTTCCTACATTGACTGGAGTAGCCTTTTCTGCTAGTACCGTTGACTTCTCTAGATGCATTGCACTAAGGGGGAGATTGAATCCCTCATCCTTGGGCACCTCGAAGAGGTTTTCATCGTCGGATGTGTCCTTTGTTTTTACTATTTTGGGACCAAAGAGTACCACTAGGTGGTTTTCACTCAAGGATTTGCATGTTAATTTCATTTCATTTATTTTGCGACTAAAAGATTCAATCATCTCCCCATAGTACACCCCTTTATCAAGCTCTATGTCGAAGCCTGCTTTGTGATCTACCCATGATAAGTTGTCTCGGAGACCCATGAATTCTGAGATCGCTTCATCATTTTCGAACAAATCTAGAATTGGCGGTCCTTGTTGGTCCATGTCAATGAGTTGCGGGTATACGAGGCGTATTTCAGTTGGTTGGTCGTGTTGGATCTCAAAAATGCAAGTTACAAATCCTAAGAGGATGTCAGGTTCTATGATTAGACTTGCAACATTTTTGAACCAATGAATGGAGTTAGCCTATATGGTTGATGACTCGCTACACTTCAGGCTCTGCTATACCTAGGCGGGTAGACCTTGATTGCTAAAGCAAATTAAGAGTTGTATGACTTAGTTGAATTTATGGATCTATCCACAATGGCATAAAGTGTGAAATAGATGAAGGCTTGATAACTACTCTACTAAATTTGGAAATATGAATTTATGGATAAGATTTTATGAAATTCTAAAATGGAATCGGTATGACCAGTGCCTACTCCTGTTGGGCTAATGGAGTCAAGAGGTGAAGAATATGTGACTTAATTACTAGCTACAATTATGATTATTTGGCACTTAAGTTTGTTTATACCTTGTATAAACAAGCAAGAATGTGACTGGAAGACTCTACTTATTGATCCAATCGATCCTATCAGGTTACTATGACTTATTTAAAAGGGTTTTGATCCTTCCTTGAAGGAACTAATTAAAAGAATCACACAATGACAAAAAGTGTGTATTGACAAATGAAGTATATCCTCAATTTGAATAACAAGATAACATCGAGTTGGAGACAATATGGCAATCTTATCAATTACCTAACTCTTCTTACTAATCCAAATGTTACTTCGAAGTTACTGTAATCAATTAAAAGGGTTTTAATTCTTTAATGGAAACCAATCAAATTGATTACATAAAAACAAGTGTGTCTTGATGAAACTAAAATATCAACTTGTATACACAGGTTCAAATAACAAAGAAATAACAATGTGGAGACAGCCAGATAATTGTTTAACTCAACAAACAATAGACAACAGATTAAAACTTAGATTTTCCATTTGCATTATTTCAAAAAGATTTTGCAATACACATCATGATATTTTGTTTCGACAACTGTTCAACCTATCCAACTACCTAACTCTAGTTCTAATGCTAAATTTTAATATTCTTTATTTGATTTCATCTAGCATATATGCATTATATCTTCTAGGGTTATGACCCCTTGTTCACTCTTCCGTTGCAGCGCTTCACTTTATTTTAATTAATTGCCTCGAGCAAGTTAAAATATTTTAACTTCATTATCTTTGTGAAATTTAATTCAATAGTAATCTTCATTTGCAGGAAGTTTTCACTTCACTTTTTACATGTATGTATCTTCAATACGTTCTTCAGGTAAAATATAATTATCCCTTTTTAACTCCCTTTGTATTTTCCTCCTGGTAAAATTTAATTTTGATTTGTTACCATTCATTAGATTTTCATATCTCTTTTTACTCGTACCATATTTAATAAAATATTCTTTCAATAGAAATCACCCACTTCTAACCCCCTTGGTTAAAATATTTCATATTTCAGTGAAAATATTTTACTTTATAAAGAAAATACTCTATGTTTCTACCTTCACCTTTACTCAATAAGTCTCCACTTCATTACTCCCGCATTTTCACATTTAAATCTCCTCTCAATTTTTACTCATATTGTATCAACAACAATCATTTTAATATTTATATCTGCCTTCACATGCCCCATCGAAGAGACTTATACTCTTCTCTCCCGATATTGATGTGTCTCCCCGACAAAGTAAGCTTGTTGGGCTATCATTGAGACTCTCCCCCAAAGCCACATCGTTGTAACCTTCATAATCGGAAAGACCTGAGGAAACCACTCTGACAACATATGTCTCTCTAATGCATTTAGGGTTTTTTCTTTGGTGTGCCAGTTTTAGGGTTTACTGCTAGTTCCTCAAGGATGCGAGGATAGACCTTCCAGTTGCCCTATCAACAAGAACAACACCATGAATCGAGATTTGATATATTTTGTGCAGGAATTTCTCTTGTTGAATTGCTCATTCCTTCTCTTTATTCTCATCATTATCAATCGCCCCATTATTTTGTTTAGAAATCAGTCTTGTTCGATATTCACAAATTCCAATAGAAACATGTATATGTATCTATTTATACATATATTCAAACAACAACCTGTGTGTGGCTTGCCTTCTGCATGCATATGGTATTTAATCTAAAATCTCACACACCTTTGTATCAATTTAAGTATGTCATCTTTGACACAACGATAGAAGGAAAACAACACAAATTTCCATCCATTCCACATAGGCGACATTCATCACTTTTAAACTCATGCAAATAAAAACCTCATCCTATCCAATATTTGAGAAATTATTCTGGATGATTAATTTCTCATGTCCTGCCATTACCTTTCTTCATACCATCCTTAGCAATATGATATGTGAACTGGGGATGATATTCTGAGTAGGAGGCCCCGTTAGCTTCCATCGTGGGATTGCTTATCAATGGCGAAACCTAATATAGTTTTCTTGCCACCCGATTGGTCTTGGCCGACATAGAGATACAATCTGAAGCCATTATAACATAATTTGTGCTCCCTTCTCACTACTCAAAACCATAGAAAGCCCATCCTCCGCGTTATGATGTTTATGGTGTCTCAATTTATTTATCAATTGACGCACCCCAAGTTGCAAATTCTGGACTGTCTCTTTCCTAGTTGATTTGTAACTTAATAATCATATGTTTTAGTAGCCTCTTCGAGACTTCACAAGGTTCTGGTTGTGGCAAGCACTTGAACATTTTGATCTATGATAAAACTCCATCTTCATACCTATAAGCACTTTGTGTTCAATCCATTTCATTGATGGAGATAGTGGAAAGTTTGAGGCTATATTTGTCAAAGGTAACATGTCAGTCACACATTCTTAGGCATCTCTAAATTTCAAGATATTAAACATCTCTTGCTTTTTATCTTAATGGTAATTATTATTACCATCAACCAAATCATCAGATACTATGTTCTTGTCATTGTAAATGTTGTATATATATATATATATTCCAATCGTGATTACTTTGTATCCTTAGAGATGATATGGCTCAAAATTAGTAGCCTCATCACGAAGAATAATCCACTTCTCATTCTTCATCAATTTTATCAACATGCTTTGTAACTGCTTCATCAGTTATGTCCATTCAAACAGGTCACATAACTCCTATCAATGCGGATGTGTGGATCCTCCTGTTTCCTTGAGTCAAAAGCAATGTTTTCCTGATAAAATATTTTGAATGATCTCCAGCTGTAGTCCTCCAAAATTGAAATGTCCAAAAGAGCCATTCTCATTTATTGCTATCATCAATCTTTATATTTTCAACTTGATAAAGACCTAGCTTTTTATGGTGGCAACTGTGCCTTTTTCATTGTCACTATTTTAATATGTTTCCCCCAAGCAAGAATCCAAATTATTCTGTATTGGTTCTATTAAAAGACTCTCGGAAGAACTGTAACCAAAGTATGAATTGCCTGAGCTATTTTTCTTCAAATGCATTTACGATTACTTGAGGTGCACCCTTATGCAGAGTTATTTATGATGTCAGTCCACGGATCTCAATTTAGTGTGGAATGTAACTGCAACACACGTATTGGACCTTCATCCCAATCACATATCTGAAGCATTTCTATGGAAAAATTCTTTGTCTTATCTCAATTCTGCAAACTTTAAAATAGGTCAATGTTTCCAAATGTAATTCCTACTTCCTCATCAACCACACTATCACAAACATTTACAATGAGGATATTCAAAACAATAGAAGCCTCTTCAATTGGGTTCACCATGATTTCCTCAAGAATTCCAGTGATTGTTGTTCTTATTTTACAATTAATTCCCTAGAGGCATTATTACTCATTTGCAACATATCTTTCACCTTATTCATTTGTTTTCTTTTGCTGGTGATTCAAACTCTTCAAAATTATCACCTCACCACTTGCAAGAATATAATACACTCCAAATTGAAGTGGGTAATGAACAATATTTATTTTTAGATATTTTACACTGTGCTCAAAACAAGCCAAGTAGCCTGTGGAATTTCTTTGAAAAAAATGATCAAATGATCTCCAAAAGTCACGAAAATGCACCAAAATGTTTAGTTGTGATAAGGGAGCATGGTTGCAAAACAATTTGGCATGAAGTGATCAAGATTGAAAACTGTTAACACTCAAAGTTTTCCATTTAGCATTTTCTGAAGAATTGCACCTGTCAAGCCCACCACTTTGCCTTGAAAAATATTAAATCTCTGCCTATGAAGCTATAACTTTGGAGATTAGTTCATTTAGGTGAAATGAACAGACCTATGTGTATCAATCAATGTATACAAATTCCCATGGGGCTATAAAAAATGGAGCTCGTGGATCTCAAAAAGAATAGTGTCGCTGATCAAAAATATGTGAGCTAGCCCTGATGGCTGCTCCCCTCACCCACCTGCCTCTCAGGCTGGTCCTCTCTATTGTGAAAACTCTGCCACCTACGCTAGAGGAACTTCTTGTCGATAATGTACTCTGTAGTACTTGACCTCTCTGACTATGTCTCGGTACATCCATGTTGAGACTTTCTTTCCCTATGTGCTCTCCAGCTACTAGCGTCTCTCGGTCTCCTATGCCAGCTGCAAATCAGTAGCCTGTCTCTATTGCATAGCCTGATCTCGCTCAACTATGAGGGCTTGGACCTATTGTCAAGCCTGGTCCCTCTCTATTGTCAATGTCACAACCTATACTTGGAGCTATTGTATAAGTGCATCCCTCTGATCTGGCTGAGGTGGTGGCAACGGTGGTGGTAGTGGTTGATCCCTCTGGGGTGGCTACTAGTCCCTAGGTGCATCTCTCTACTGGTGCCCGTCCCCTTGATCTCTCTGCCCTCGCTAGTCTGGAGATGGTCTGCCTCCTCCTTTGTCTCTATCTCTGTCTCCTCATCCTCCTCGCCCCCGCCCCCACCCTATTGTCTAGCCTCGGGGTCTTCGCCACAGTAAAATTGTCCTTGGCACTGTCAATCTAATGGGTGGCCTGAACCAGTCAATATAAACCTGTTGTCCCGGGGTCTGCCCGCCTCTGATCATATGGCCATGGTATAGCTACTAGTTGTCTAAATGAGTCCACCACATCCTCTGTTGGGATCGGCTGACCCCATGTCATCTCTTAGGTGGTCCTGGAAAATATGGCCACATATTGATCATCGGGCCTTTCTTGAATGTCACCGAAATGTCTCGCTACTCGATCTGTAGGTAGCGCTCAATCATCTTGTGCTCTCTACCCTGCATCAATCTGTCCTACCTCTTATAAAAAATCTATTGTACATCATCATACCATGTGGGCATCCCTAGCCAAGGTCTCCATGTGAAAGTGGTCATCTCATCAATGACTCTCCTCCAGTGAGGGATGCTAGCCTATCTTGTGTGAGAAAAAGTGAGACCACCTTTGTATTGCCACATTGTTGGGTCAATGGGCTCCACATCAACCACTGTAACCCATAGGCGGAGCACGAAAATATGCTCCCAGGCCCAAATATGAAGAAGTGTAACCCCGGCTTCAATGGCTCTGTTGTCGCAATATGCGAACTTGTGCAAATCATGATAAAGTGAGGCCAGCATCACTGGTCCCCAAGCATAGCAGCACCTCCTAAGGAGCATCCACTCCCAAGCTAGACCCCACCTTGGATTGAAATACCTGCCCCACCGATCTAGAGCTACAAGTCCTAATATAATAGCCGCAATAATCAGTCGAAAGGTGGACACCCAACCTTTGTAGCACTCAAGCTCAATCTAGCCCTTGACAAAGATGATCTCATGTAGCCCCATAATCTCATAGCATGCATCTGTGTCGACATCCATATCATAAATGACCCTCTCACTATGGATCAACAATCAAAGAATCTGCCAGATGTCCTAGAGTGACGGTCGCCTCATCAGTGGGAAGATGAAAGGATGACGTCTCACTATGCCATCGCTCGACTAGTGCGGTCATCATGGCTAGGTGAGTCCTGATGACAGGCGCGTATGCGACGTACTATAGCTCGATCGCTCCAATGTGCTCTTGGAGAAACTCATGTAATTCGATCAATTTGCTGAGAACCGAGGATCAATGCTCACGTGAGTGTACAATCTCTATGTCCTCCTACACCAATAAAGCCACAACGTCAAGTTTTGTAAAAAATCTGGATCTCATTTGAATTTTTCACAACTGAAACAACAAAGGCGTCGCTATTTCCAAATGCATCGTTGTTTGCAAACTCCAAACTGCATCATTGGAGTCCCCAAATCACAAACTCCATCACGACATCGCTATTTGACCGCGCATCTGTTTGACCAAGAAACCCTAAAATCCTAACTGGACTGCAACGACACCATTTACATATGCGACGCACTTTGGAGTTTGACCCCTAAGTTTGAAACGGTGACACGACGTCATAGGACTCAATAGCGGTGTTGTTTAAGGTCACGCGACGCTGATTCTACCCTTTCAGCGGTGCCAAACTACGCCACTAGACTAATTTGACTTTCTAAGCCTATTAAATGCACACAAAAATTGAAATGACAAGTTGGGTTAGGGTCACATACTGGTGGTCCTATGCCTGAAAGTCACTGGTAGACTCGTACTCGCTCAGAAATGTGTCAGGGAAGCACTCTTTGTGCCATATCGCACGAGAGTAAGAGCTCAAATTCAAGAAATTTATAAAGGCTAAGTGTGCAAATGAATTGAAAGTGACCCCTCGAGGACTATTTAAACTTGAAAATTAGGGCTTTTTGACCCTATTTAGCCGTCAAACTAAGGTTTTGTGCTCCCGACTCCATTTTTTCCCAAGTGAGGCTCGTTTTATGTATTTTTTCCACGTTTTGGCACATTTTTGGCATCCTAGAGCCTTTTTTGGATCTGTCGGGTAGCTTGTCCTCTTTTTTTATGAGTTCACCTAAAAATCCAAATTTTCGTCTAATCTATCAAGGGGGCAGTATACCAATGTAATTCTTCCGCTGGGGCAACAATGGGGCATTTGAAAAAATCAAAATTTTTTTAATTTTGATCTCGGAAAATTTATTCTTTGAACCAACGCAGCAAGTACATTGTTTCAAAGAGGGGCAAAATGTAGACACGTAAAATATATCAATTGATCTCATGCACCTGATCCTAATTTACTAACACCAGTTCACCCTGAATCACTTCTTTACTAACCATTTAATTAACTAATCTTTATTTAATTAAATTCATCATATTTCATCTCTTAATTAAATAAATCAATTTTATCTGATTAAGTCATTATCTTCTATTAATTAAATATATCATTTTGTTTAATTAATCCTAATGTCCTTCTTTTAATTAAATAATTCATTTTATTTAATTAAGTTCTAATGTCTTCTCCTTTAACTTAAATAAATCAATCTTTATTTGATTTAAATCTAACACCATCCCCTCTTTAATTAAATAAATCAAACTCTATTTAATTAAAGCTAATATTCATTACTCCTCTCATTTTGATTTATTTAAATCCTAAAATCTAAATCAAAGTGTCAATCAACTAATTATCATCTAAGTTAATGAAATCACGATTAATCCTAACTCTAATCCATCAAATCCTCTAGATTTTGCAACTTGTGCAAGTAAATCAATTTATTGATTTATTAAATCATCTATTTTCATTCAAAAAGGCATCAAAGTTGGAATATTCCTCAAATTTGAAAATCTCCCCCCAAAAGGACTTGTCCATCCAACAAGGCATTAAAAGCCTCTTACATGTCATTTTCTTAAGCCAAGTGGCATTTAAGTCTTCTTTCATCTCCCTCCAACATGTCACTTCTCTAATTTCAAATATCCACCTAATAGCATTAATGTGCACATTCATCCAAATGTGCTCATCCTCTATCCACTCACATTTTGACAAATGGCATTTGGCCATTGGTTGATCTTTAATCCCACATTCATCCCTTTTGCTTATTCTTCCATCATTCTCTTCTATAAATAGAAGGCTCTTTTACTAATTTTGGATCCACAAGTTCATCCACAACTTTAGGCAAAGTCATCATCTTCATGTTTTGAGCAAGTTCATCCATTGCCATCCATTTTCATAGTTTTTCAACATTTCATGGCTAGGTTATGGAGAAATTTCATCAAGGAGTATCAAATCTTCATCATTGATCATCACCAAGCTTGCAAAGAATTGGGAAAGGGTTATTTTCCACATCAAAATAGCACCAATTCCCCCATGGGATTGAGAGTTTGTTTATTTTGAGTAGGATTAGATAGCTTTTATTTGTGTTCTTCATGTTATTTCTTGTTCTTGATATTTCAAATGAATTTTATGGGGAATGATGGTTTTAACTTGCATAATGGACTAATATTATGTTTGTTGTTCATGTTTGTGCAGGTCTAGATGCACCATTCACAATATATATATATATATTCAAATATATTCTTCTGAATCTTGCCAATATACATCCCCATAAATGCATCTTGCTCATATTGGCCCTTCCACACCTTATAGGGATTTGGTTCAAGTTGTATTATTGTACCTATGGCTATAATTTTTGACATAGGAGGCATGAAAAGCATATATTATATATACTATGTTGTTTTTAGTGACTTTCTTGTACCCAATCACCAAGTGAAATTGTTGAAGCTATAATATTTTTTGTTGTTATTTGATTTTTTTGTGCATATAGTGTAACGTGTTTGCTAAGAAGCAATTGGTTTTCCTTCAAAGTTCCAATGTTGAAAATAGTCTCAATCTTTGTTGGATCAACTCTAAGTTCTCTTCCATCAATCACATGGCTTTGGAAATTTACACTTCTATGAACTAAGAAGTGATTATTACTTCTTCAAAGTTCTCATACTTAAGCAAATGTTGAATATGTTCCATATTGCTGAAAATAAGTGTGTCAATCGAGTATGCCATCACACAAGAATAAATGAATGACCAGAGCATGTTAGTCCTTAATCTCATGAAAGTATCAGGTACATTGCATGATTCAAATGGTAGTACAACAATCCTTGCTTCGCTTTGAAGGATATCTTCCATATGGCTGTTGTTTTTACTTGAACTTGATTATACCCTAACTTGAAGCCCAACTTTGTAAAGTACTTGACATTTTGTAGTTGATTACCTAAATCATAAAACCAAAGTAGTTACTTGTTTCTGATAGTGATCTTGTTGAGAGCTCTAGAGTTTGTAATCTATGGGGGACAAATTTGTAGTCGTTGCATAGATTTTTGAGTGATACGATGCATACCAGCGAATTGTGGCTTATTTTTTCTAATATTAGTTTCAGGATATTTTTTACATGATTCAATATTAACTAAAATTCTAAATACTTGCAACAGACTGTACATGTTATTCTATGTGAGAAATTATAACTGCAAATTGTTCCTAAATTTTCTCTATAGCACCAGTGGAGATGTCATTGGAATGCCCCCTCCAGGTGATTGCTAGGTTATTTTAACTTGAAATTAAAATTATGCTCAGATTAAACTAGCAAGTTCAACATTAGATTCAGTATCAATGTCCATGTATATGTTGAGGTATTCTTGAAATGAAATCTTCCATGACAATGCATGGCTTGTGTCAGAGCTAATCCTATTTTGACTAAGATGTACTCCAAGTGTAGGTTGATTGACAAGGCCTGGTGTATCCTGGAGTTGGTCATGAGATCAAAACTCAGGGATGCAAAATTTTAATGATATATAAGCTAAATGAAAAGCATCCTCTTGTGGGCTTCCACAAGGTGGGTCTCATAAACCAATTTGCATTCCACCTTGGCTCTAACCTTAAAAAAACTATTTACTTTGATTTTTTACTAACTAGACCATTTTAAAACTAATAAACACCTACAATGGCCTCTTTGCAGTGTCAGTTATCAAAGAAACAAAATTCAAATTTGGCAAAGCTTCATAAGTTGAATCTGTTAATGATTTTGTTTCAACCATGGATTAGTTTTCAGGACTGTTTTGGAAGATTGTTTAGTTGATATTTTTTTAGTAGCATTTACATATGGTTTTAGGTAACTCTGGAAGTTATTTTAGAGTACATATAATTCATAATTACAAGCCAATTAAGTAGCATAACCCACCTACTAAGGATTTCATTCATCTATAATATCTAAACTGTTATTGTCTTTGCATGGCTTAAATTTCAACGAAATAATATGTGAAGTCTTTGCAGTACCTATGTCAATGGCCCTGTGAAGTGGGCTTTATTTTGATAGGTATAAATCTCCATAGCTCAAAACTTCTTTAAATGGATTAAGATTCTTTCAAATATTAAAATTTCTTAAATTTTAGGAGGCATTTAACATTGGTCTGATGGAGGGGGCTTTGATAATATTCTTAATGGACATTACTCAAGGAACAATTTGTAGTAGGAAGGTTATATCAAACACGATAACTTGAAATTCCACTGTAGCTCATTTTTTAGATTTTTCTCTTAAAACTACCATTAGCAAATCTAACGGAAAAAAATATGAAAAAAGCTCCCTAAAATAAGTTATTAAGGCCATAAGAATATTATTTTGTTAAGATCTAGGCTTTGAACCGCTCTAGGAGATAATTAATAAATTTCTTACTGGATGCACCTATATACACACTAATGCCTGTTAAATCTGCTAAACAAATATCCTGTCATGTGCCTTGAGAGATCTTGTTAAATACATTAACAATAGCAAAACATATTAGTTTTGCAAAAAATTCAAATAAGTTTAACAATATATTTGACAGAGTTTGTTTATGGTCGTTACTAAAATGGCAATATAATTTTTTCTCTTGTCTTAAATGTATATACAACACTATTCCAGTGATAATTTACACGTAATTTGTTAAAAGTTTGGGGCATTGAGTTAGAAAAATCATGTGGGCTGGAAGATTTCTTTCCTAGATAATTCAATAAACATAGTAGTTCTTCTGCATGTCCTAGAAATGACATTGCAACAGGAAGAAAATTGACAGCCAAATATTTCTGAACAAGGGCGCCCCATTGTCAAGTGCTCCTTTAAATGGATTGAGACAATCTCTATAATGTTCCAAATTTTCAAATTGAATTATTATATTCTTAGCTATGGAGTTTTGGTTGGATTGGCTTGTGTGGGGTTTCTAATCCTCTATAGCACACACGTGATTTGCATTTTGGTGAAAATGATCATAAAGTGTGAGAGAATGGAAGGATAACCATGACCTATTTTGCCATGTTTTATTGGAAAATTTAAAAAACTTTCCAATTATTGTCTTATAATTAGAAATATGATTTTTTCATTCAAGGCACCATTGAAATTAGACATAAATGGCAACTGTAATATGAAATAATCGATTGTTTCCCAGGAAAATTCAAATTTGAAAATCAATCACCACAATTCAATGCATTCAATTTACACATTTGAATGATTTAATAAGAGGGAATTTCCAATGTCATTTTCATTACGAATTCTCATATGCTTTCACTGAATATCCTCTACAAAATTTAGGTCGGTACACCCACAATAACTAAATTCATGTTTTCATTTATCAATTGACTGTTTTATATCTATGGACTCAGTGTGTACATTATTTTGAGGCATACAAATTATTCTATTTTCAGTCATATGTATGTATGAATGTATCTAAGGATCCAAACACACTTTTAATGTTGTAAATGATCAAAACATTGTGGATTATAATGCTCCAATCAAAACTCTTATTGTTGTGCATGCAATATTGTAAGGATGATTTGATGTGGGAATGTTACTAACTCTGTTTATTACAATTATTTTGTAGGCAAGCAAGAGTGTTGAGAGGTGAACCAAGTATGTGGATTATCAACATATCAATAAAGTTGTGTTTGTTAACACACTAAACTATATAGGGACATTTTGCTCTAAATGCTTTATGCTATGTTTATTATTTCTATTATATTTTGTTCATAAATATTTTGTTCTTACAATTGCTTATTTGATTGCATTGGACTCTTAATGGCAGGCATGTGAGGACTTCTCCTCAATAAACAGAAGACATCAAACATTAATCATAGGTAAAGTATTTGACTTTACTTTGGCAATGACCTAGTAATACTAAAAAATATGTGTTTTTATATATATGACTGAAAAATAGATGAATTGAGTAATACTATACATTAATTATGAGATTAATTAGTATTAGATTAATTATATATATGTGTGCATATACATATATATAGGTATATATGTACATACATATACATACATATATATTGTTATGCATATATGTATGTACACACACACACACACATATATATATATAATTAATCTGATATAGATATATATCTATATAAGATTATACATATATACACATATATAAAATCTTATATATATATATATAAAATCTAATAAGAATATATCATTGTTTGCAAATTGTTATTACTAAAACAAAGAAAACCTCCACCCAAATAAGTGGAAGAAAACAGATTAACCCATATCATTTTGTGCAAAATGTAAGGGGAAAAGATGAGTAGAGGTTTCCTCAAATCAGGAGAGTTTGCATGATGTGTAATCTTGAATCCGCTCAATAAATTGGGACAAAAACTGTATACCCATTAAATTTCATGATTATTTACGAGGGATTCAGAATAAAATCTGGCAATGCTCTATTTATTTCACACTATATTTAATGATTTCATAGTATAAAGTAAAAAAAAATCATTGCAATGAAACCCTCTATGCCTTATAGATAAATGATGATAAAATACAACAAATTGCAAGTAGGAATGTAAATTTGTAGGAATGTAAATTTGATGTATGCAAGTTGTGCAAGAGATAAGAATATAACTAAGATATGATTAAAAAATAGATAATGCTATTGTTATTATATTTGATGCATGCAGTTGGAAAGCTTTACTAAAGATAATGTTGTTATTATTTTTTATGTATGATGTATGTAGGTGATAAAAATGTAACTGTGATATGATTAAATAATGGATAATGTTGTTGTTTGTAAATTTGGACTCTTTATTTTGAATAGTTGATTTAAAACAAAATAATTTGTATGCCTCAAAATAATGTAAACACTAAGTACATAAATATAAAATAGTATATTGATAAATAAAAAACATGAATTTAGTTATTTTGGGTGTACTGACCTAAATATGCTCCCTTTTAAGAGGAATGTGCAAAGGTTGCCTTCATAATCTTCGAATTAAAATATTTGGTTTAATTGACATCTAAGTGGCTTGCATAAATTTAATCATATATATGAATTAAAATATGTTATTTGATTTATTGGGGAGCCTTACACCATTAACTTTGTGTGGAAGTACCAAAAGTCAATCATATATATGAATTATAATATGTTATTTGGTTTATTGGGGAGCCTTACACAATTAATTGTGTGGAGGTACCAAAAGTAGATGGAGTTAATGCATGAAGATGTGATAGAAAGTGTGGGTGAATGTGCAATTGATGCTCATACACTAATCAATGTTTTATATTATGTCACATTCTCCACCATTAACTGTTCATATCTACATGTAAATACAATGTATTTGAAACTTTGAGCAACTCTCATAGAGTGGTAATTGTAAACATACCTGTACTTTAATTAATGCACAAATGACTTTATTTTGTGCAACTTATCTTGTGTTGAAAACATATATGCACGAATAGATGTTTAAATTGGTATTTTTTTTTTTGGTTTACACATTAAGTAGTGAACATATATTGGTGTAATTTGTAAATATTTATTGACATAATTAACAAAATATAATGACTAAAATATAAACGGTTATTGAGGGGTCAGGTAAGCATGGAGTAAACAACAATTGGAACATAGACAGTAATTGGTACATTTCCCTAGAACAGCAAAAGGAAACATCCAGGCATTTAAAGGAAACATCCAGGCATTTACTGCGAGCACTCTGTGAAATATCCAGGCATTAAACTGTTTTTTAATTTAACGAAATGTTCAAATTTCAATCAATTTCAGTTACAGTGTGGAAAATAAATTTATCATGATAGGCGCTACTGCTCCACAAGGCAGCTGCCATTCGTGATTTCCATTATCAATTTGTTCTTATATCCAATTATTTGTGAAAATTTAAGCACTTCGATTTCTTCTGCGAAACATTCAGGCATTTTCTTCTGCACACTCGACATTCAAGGCAGTGCGATGGGGAGGAATTTTCAGAGGATTGTTCGCCACTGTTTAACTAAGTCCTTTTACAACCGTGCGGCTTTCAGGTATAATTCATCCCAATGCAATAACTTATGCTATGCTTTCATTGCTAAGTTCTCTGCATATTTTTTAAGTAAGTGGCAAATCTCGAGCCCCGGGATCGACTTCTGCTTAGAAAATGATACAGAGGTTATCAGCATCCCAGAAATGGGGCCGCGTGGAAGAAGAATTATGCAGCAAACTTGGGAGGAAGTGTATCGAGTGGTGAAAGAAGCAGAAGTTTATCTTGATATTTGCTCAGATGTGGATTGGGGGATCAATTCTCTTACTTTGCCTATAACAGGGGAGGCTTATGCGATACATTTACACGACCTTGCCTGGTCGCTTGTTTGTCTGGATCTCAATGCTATATTTCTTGAACTTGAAAAGGAGTCTGGACTCTTTCAATTATGTGGAGATAGTGGCAATTGGTACGATTCTGGTTTAGTCGACCCTGCACTTGCAGGCAGAGGAATAATACACAAATATCCTAATCCATATACTTCCCCGGTAACTCGAAGTTCTCTTCATGTAGAAGGTGAAAGTGGCTCACATGATCCTTCAGTCCTTAGTTTTAAAGGGGAAGAAATCCAACAGAATGAATACCCCTGTAGCCCTAAACCTAAGGAGGTAGATAATCCATCCACCCGATGCCTCATGGAAGACAGGTACAGTGAAGCAGCCTGCAAGAAGATGGGTGATTTCTGTGCAGAGATGTCCAGCTTAAATCGAGTTCACGACGAATACCAAGATAAAAGAGGGTTGATTTTCAGCTTCAAACAATTTTCAAATGCTCACAAACGGACGACTCAGGGGTCGAGTCTCAGACTAAATGTTGAAGACGAAAGTAAAGCGGGGATTTCTAAATTTATTGGAGCCAAGCTGCAAGCATCCATTCGAAATGAACCTGCAATTACAGGCGGTCGTTTATCTCCATGGCTGCAGATCGATATCAAAGATTTGATTGTCAGCCACAAATTAATAGGAGAGGGATCAGGTGGAACTGTATACGAGGGTTCATGGCTTGGAGTGAAGGTTGCGTTAAAGGTATTTGAGATAAATAATTATACAATGGATGAGGAAATGCAAGTGGAAGTTGCTGTTCATGCAAAGCTGTATAACCCTTTTATTGTTCAATTGATAGGTGTCTGTGTTACAAAGACACATTGTTATCATGTAATGGAATTGGTGAACTATAGTTTGGATTCATTTCTCAAGAAGTTGGAAAGAATTCCGCTTCCAGTTGCAGTGGACACGATGCTTCAAATATCACGGGGAATGGAGTATCTTCATAGCCAAAAAATCATGCACATGGATCTCAAAGCAGTTAATGTCCTCATACAACCTTCATCAGTGCCAGAATTCAGATCCCAAGGGTATGGACGAGTTAAGCTTTGTGATTTTGGGCATGCGAGTTTAAGACTACACAGTTTTCGTTCTCCAGATTGGGCGAAAGGAACTTCTCACTGGAGGGCACCTGAAGTCTTTGAGTATCCCCAACAAGGTCTGGAAATAGGGCCGGAGCCTCTAAAGGAGTATACGTACAAAGCAGATGTCTATAGCTTTGGCATGACTTGTTATGAGATTCTAACAGGCAAGCAACCCTTTGAAGATGTTCAACTTCCCAAACATGTCTTCAGAAAGATAATTCAAGGTGAAAGGCCAAGTTTGCCTTCGTCCTGTCCGCTGGTATTAGCAGACTTCATAAGAAAATGTTGGGACACAGATCCACGCCGCCGTCCTTGTTTTACCCAAATTTCAAAATTTTTGAGGTACATGAAGTTACTGATCATGAGAACAAATGATTCTTATAATTGGGATTCCTTATCTGCTATTTGCAAGGGTTTTGATAAACATGAACTTGTCCGATATGGTCAAGGAGGAGGTGATTTAGATGAAAGAGCAGCCTATTTAGAGGAAGAAAGATTCATAATCAGAGCCCTTGAAGGAGATTTCCCTGGATTTTTCTTCCCCAGACGTCTTTCGCATCAGATGGCCAAACCTTTAAGTCCTAGAGTTGAAGTTTTTGGTAACCTTCCTGTTTACATTCAACGGTATACTTATCAGGAAATTGTGTGGGCCACTGATTGCTTTTCTGAGAAAGTTTCAGGAGCTCCCCCTGTAATGTGGAAGGGTATTCTACATGATGGAACACACGTAGCTGTAAAAAAACAGGTTAATTTAGAAATTTCAATGGGCGAGATAAATATATTATGTCGGTTGCATCATCCAAATATTGTCCGCTTGCGTGGCGTTTCAGCAGTTTCTCAGACTTCTACTCCACGGCAGTTGACGACCTTTTTAGCCTATGATCAAATGGTAATGGGTTCGCTTGGCGCACTGCTTTTTCGTCCCAAGAGGAGTATTCTTAACTGGAATATAAGGAAAAAAATAGGTTTGGGCATAGCACACTTCATTGCTTATATCCATGATAACTATGGAAAAAGGAGACACAGGCTCCTGGAGTTACAGATTAGTTCAAGTAACATATATCTGGATGAAAGATTCACTCCCAAGTTCTGTGGCTTTGAATCGGCAATATATATAAACAATAGCAATTCTCAAGTGAAAGAATTGGAACGGGCACTACAATTTGAAGAAATCAGAAATGTAAAAGATTTTGGAGTAATTCTGTTAGAGCTGTTGTCTGGTTGTAGATGGGAAAATATGCAATATTCATTGAGTTCTATTCACAATTCCATCAAAACAAAAAGATTTGAATTCCTCTCACTCTTGTTAGACGGAGAGTTGCAGGGGAAGGTGGATGAAGGGGAGGCAATGGGATGGATGAAGCTTGCTTTGTGGTGTTTCTCCCGGTATCCAGCAGTGCCACCGACCATGAACCAAGCTGTGCTAGTCATGAAAGACTTAAAGGAGTTTTCATCATTGCCATCTACTGTGATTGAATAGAGTTTAAATGAACCATGCATAAAGCACCGAACGTTCATCTCCATAGTGTAAAATAGCTAAATTGCCCTTCAGAGTTCAAACGGTCTCAAGTGGCTCGACAACTGAAGATGTTGCAGCTCAATTGGTGAGGATGTTGGTGTAATGGTCGAGTTAGATTTCTTGATGACTTTGACATAATATATTCTCTCAAGTTGTAGCATCTTTAACTGAAAGAGACTGCTAGCATACATGTATGCTTTCTCAGCAATCAGCATGTTGTAATCAACTACTTAAAACAGAAATGCCCATATCTATCCAATCCGGTTGTATCCACAAAACAGAGTGTCTCAAAGTGGTGCTTCCCCTCAGCTTTGACAGACTGACATTACAAGCTTGTCAGCTAGACATGACCCCCCTTCTGCGACTGAGATTTTTCCATTTCTGGATCCCAACTCGCCTGCTCGATTAAGCAGCTTCAAATTCCTGGACTGTCTTTATTATAGAGGTATATTCATTATTGTCAGAACTGACAATATGAGAAATTTAAATTTCAGAGCCTAGTCCTTCTTCCATATCTCAAATTTGAATAGTACGGCCATTCCTTGCCACTGGATTCTATAATTTACTTTATTGATATGTTTTAGGGTTATTTTCTTACAGGCCATCGTGTTAGGAGTAGAAAATTTCGGCTGTATGTAAAATTTAGTTTCAGAACTTGTACTATACTGGCGCGAAAATAATTTTAGCAGGGTTCAGTTCCTTTGCACCCTAAAATAACGGTGTATGACTCAGGATATGAAGGGGGTACTGGAAGCTCATAGACTATTGCATCAAAATAAATGTTTGATTCTACCGCTTAATCATAGAGGTTATAATCATTTGATTTCTTTGAATTTCTCGAGACATCGTTATGCTAATTGAAAAGCAAGTTTATATCAAAGAGAGTCCAGAGGTTAACAGCCAGTGGAACCCAAACAATTCCACTGCAGTAGCTTAGTTCTTGCCTTGAGCCATTCCAGGAGCCTTTTAATATATGCGATATCTTCCCATTGACTTAAGAAGGATGAGCATCGAACGTCTCAAAGAAAAGATAATAGCAGAAATTTCAAACATATTGTGAATCATGGTATTGGGACTCGACCATTGCTTGGGTAAGAGCAGCGGGCAAGTTTTTTTTTTTTTTTTTTTATGGATGTCATTCACAAATTCTTTTTAGCTACCTATTACGGGAGCACGAGTCTTTTTGGGCTGAACCTCTTCGGCTAAGAGCCAATGACTGAGGGGTATCCATTCCGCCAAATTTGTCCGGGGCATGATCTTGGCCTCATCCCTTTTTTGGTGTCGGAGCCTTTGCACTCAGCAAGACTTGATCCCTGGTGGACTCATTTAGAACCTTTCAACTTCACCAGTAGACCTAGGGCCCATTGACCCAAAAAGGGAAGGAATTGTAAAAGAATGAGACTAAGCATGCCTTTAAATTATTCAAATTTCTTTCTTTCAACCCTTTTTTTACAATATTGACCAGTTGCTCTGCAATTGGATAATCTATCAATTTAACACTATCATCTTTCACATAATTTCTAATCAAATGGAATGTGGTGTAGATGTGCTTGGTTTGGTCATGAAATATTAGTTTTCTTGCCTTTTACTGCAAAAGTGTTGTCAATCATGAGTGGTGTCAATGAAACTTTGCTTTCCTATAAATCCTCAAGAATTATTTTGAGTCCCAATATTCCCTAGTTGCCTTTAAAGCTACCATATATTTTGCTTCTACTGAAGAAAGAGCTGCATAGATTGCTTCTTTGACTTCCTAAGGGATGATTGTCGATCCTAATTTCATTAGGAAACTTGAACTAGATTTCTTATCTTCATAATCACCTACATGGTTTGAAATTTGAATATCCGACTAGTTTGAAATTTTCTATCTTGTAATATTCTAGTCTGAAATCATGAATTCCCTTTGGATATCAAAGAACTATATTTTTGCTACTACCTAGTCACTTTCCTAGTTGTTGCATGAATCTAGAGAGAACTTTAATAACAAAAGTAACATCTAGTCTAGCTATAGTTAAATAGATCAAACTTTTAACAAGTTTTCTATACGTAGTTGCACTTTTATGCTCTACAATATCATTTGATATTAACTTCATAATTTGTTCCATGGGTGTGCTAAGTCTTTTGTAATTTTCATTTCAAATTTGCTGAAAATTTCACTAATATAGTTTTGTTGTGTGATGCAAATAAACTTGGAGTTTTGAATCAATTCAATATCCAAATAATAATTAAGATGACCCAAATCTATCATTTTAAGACCTTTCATTAAATCTACTTTGACTTGTGTAGTGTACTTTTCATTATTTCTTGCTATGAGTAGATGATCCATATATACAACCAAGTATACAACTATTCTGTCAAATCTCTTCAGAAAAAGATTTGTATATTCAAATTCAAAATGCTGGAAGTTCATGCTCAAGAGGTGATTGGTGAGTTTTTCATACCAAGCTCTTGAGGCTTGTTTCAAACCATACAATAATTTTACCAACTTGTACACTTTTTGTTCTTGACCTTCAATTGTAAAACCTTTTAGTTGAGCCATGTAAACTTTTTCTTTGATATCACCATTTAGAAAATAATTTGTTTTGTCCATTAAATGAACTTTTGATACATTTTGTGTTGCCAAAGCCAACAAAATACAAATGGTGGTCTACTTCTCTATTGGTGCAAAGGTTTCGTCATAGTCCATCCCTTCTTTTTTAGCATACCCCTTTGCAACAAGCCTTGCTTTGTGTTTTTTCTAGTGAGCTATTTGCTTTGTATTTGTTTTAAAAGACCCATTTGCAACTAATTAATTTATAATTGAGTGGAGGATCAACCAACTTCCAAGTGCTAATCTTGACCAAGGCATCATATTTGATTTTTATTGTGTTTCTCCACACATCAAAAACTTTGACCTTTTTGAAAGAAGTTGGTTTCAAATTAAAAGTAATATTGTTTTTTTCTTCTTAATTCCTTACCAAGATAATTTTTTCTTTTTTTTAATCTCTCTAAAACTAGGGACTTTTCTTCTTGCTATCTAACCTTGTATGCCCTTCTAGTGCATGTTTTTAGAACTTCATTAAGTTTGAGATCTTTAAATATTTATGTATCCCATTTTAGCATCTTTCTTATGTTACCCACAAAACAACTAGTGCCTTATTTTCTTGATCTAAAGCTCCTTTATCTCCTAGTTTTTATGAAAATATATTTTCATCTTTTGATGAATTTTGAATTTCTTGCTCAATAGGAGTTTCTTTTTCAATTATGAAAGGAAAAAAAAATTAAACAAACTCTAAACTACATATACCCCTCCTTAATCTTTGGAATCTCTATATCATTCTCCTTGAAAACATCAAATTTTGTAAAATTTTCAAGTTGAATCAACTATCAATCAATGTTGGTTGTGTCCTTTGTGGCTTCATAAATGACAAGTCTTGTAATAAGAAATTTCTTATTTTTCTCATTAAATAGTCCATATGTCTTTGAGGATTATGAATATCCCAAAAAATGTTATTTTGTTGTTCAAATGAAGAAAAATAGATTCACCAAAATGGATGGGAAATGGTGTGTGATGCACCTATCTTCCCTATTTCATTAGGAAAAAGAGATCCCATAGGATAAGATTCACTTCCAACCCTTAGGTGAGTCAACCTTAATGGAGATCTTTCTTTTTTCCTTATGATTGAGGATAGGGTAAATCAGCCTAAAATGCACTTTTGGGAGATAAATGAAAAATACTAAATGAATCCAATTATACAATGTAAGACTTGATTCATCAATTTAAAGCCTAAAAGAAACAAAAAAAATCAACTTCTAGAAGATATGAGAAGGTTAGAATTTTATGCACCTATCACCAAAAGCTTCTATTGAGTGTCCTCTTGGGATAGATTCACCCTAGGGAAAATGGGTCTTCCTACAGGGATCAAAAATCTATTTTCACAATCCTTTGCTCCTGGATCTACACTCCCGATTCCTCTAGATTTCACAGTCAAAAAGTTAGAATTAAATTCTACAAGTGAGTTTCTGTGGCTTGACAACTTGGATGACAACTTTGACAAATTTGAAAAATTACACTTTTGATCAATCTTCAATCCTTCTTCACTTGCAAATTTGCAACACAAAGAGAGGAAAAAAAATGTTTCTTTTTGGTGAATGAGGGTTTGCCTTAGTCGAACCCCGTTTTGGTAATTAAACCTTGAAATGAAATGAAACATGAATGGAAGGAATGATGAATGAACAATGCTATGTTGCAACTCACCAAACCCTTGAATGAAAACCCTTAGAGGATTGAAGTCTAACACATCTCTCCAAGGTCTTGATCTTGCATGAATGGCTTGATTGGATGTCAAGACCTTGATGCTTGAATCTTGACTTGAATGCTTGAAATCTACATCACAATGTTACCTCCAAAAACATGCATAGATGCATATAAATTTGAGATGATGCTTGAGATCTTGAATGCTACAACAAATCACTAATAAATCTACTCTTGAATGCTCTTTACAATAATGTTTTTTGTAAGAATTAATCTCTTGAAAATTATAGGATTTGAAATGATAAAAGACCTTGTATTTATAGCTAATTTTTTAATTTCCCAAAAATTAAACATCAAAGGCCGACAATTGCAAATTGAATTTGAATCATAAAAATGCCACCAAAACCATATTAAAAATTTTGATCCTCAACTTAAGGTGGACCCATTCACCCTTGGGCAAATGGGTCCTAGGACCTAAATCCAGGACACTTCAATTCCAAGGCAATTTAATTAATGTTTGCAATTGTTTAATACATGCTCCCCTTTCAGAAAACGAGATTAATTAGGCTTTTAAAATCATGATTGGGCCAATTAGAGGCTTAATTAAGTCCAATTAATTAAGGGATCCAAACATAGTGTGAAAATGTAAAGGTGTACATTTTTCTACACTACAGTTGTTATGATCGAACTTGTTGAAACTTTCTCCTTGGGAATAAATGCATAGCATATGGATTAGAAAATCCAAAGATGTCACACTAATAGAAGAGCGCTACACCAAATTAGTTTCTTCATTTCAAGAGTTTCTAAAAGTGACCTCTTGTGAAGATGGACTATTGTTTTAGTTCTTTCTACCTAGAAATACAATTCTACTTCTTTGGAATACACCATTGCCCAAATCACATTCATCACAATTTTGGTCATCTTGTCAACTATATTTTGTTGAGGAGTGTGAGGGACTATGATATCATGCTTGATCCAATTTTTCTTGAGCTAGGACCTTCAAATACATTTCTAATGAATTCATCACTATTGTTGGTCCTTAGTGTGCTAATGGGATTGTGCATCATTTTCAACCATTGTGTAAAACTTTTGAATTTTCTTGAAAGCTTATAATCTCTATTTCAAAAATTAGATATAGGTCATTTTGTTGTAGTCATCAAAGGAAAAAATGAGGTAATTATTTTAATTCCAAAGATTTGAAAATTAAAATAGAAAAAAAATAGCATGCAATTTTCTACTTCAAACTAAGAAAAACCTCTAGATATAGCTCAGAAAAGAAATAAAATTGAAAGTTACCATAAACTCCTTTTTTATTTGATTTTTCTCCAATGAATAGCAATATGTGGATGCTCCTTTGCTTGAAGATACCTCTTTTGATAACATGTACCTAGCATAAAGTGATGATGTATTTGAATAAAGAAAAGAGTTCCTGCATTTATAGAATTTTGGAATGGGGAATGGATGGTCACAATCTAATGCTGCGATAAACAATGGAATATTATTGAGAATATTTCCCTAGGATCAAGGAGACGATAGAGGGTGGAGATGGATCTTGTTAGATTGTGAATGGCTAGGATAAACTTACTAAATTTAGTAACTTATTGTGACCATGAGGGGAATAAGGGATTTGTTCATCTAGTGGGGCTATATTTTTGGGTTGGTTTATAAGAATAATGGGACCATAAGGAAAAGTGTTCCTAGGTGCCCTTTATTCTTGGAATGTGTTGAGGGAATATATGCATAATTAAATAAGTTTAGCGATGTGTGTGATAAATAATAGGTAGAAAAATTGTAATTATTTATTGATTTATTGTGATGAGACAAGAAAGGGGATTAATTAAATAATAAGATTATTTAATTGTGGAAGACCTTAAGTGAAGAGGAATTTTCCTAGGTGATAGGTTTAGTCAATTAGGACTAGGTGAAGGAATTGAATGGGAGATAGGGATTAGGTATGCTAGGGAAATTTCTAAGTGTCTAACTTTTGCCCCTTTTTGATACAATGTCACAAGTAAGTGGTGTTGTGTCAAAGAAGAATAAAAAGTAGGATTGATTGAAGTGAAGCTTCAACAACAAGTTGCTTTGATTTCTTAGGGATGATGGTGAAAGTGATGCCCCCTCAAGAGAGTTGTTGGATGAAATGGAGCCCAAGAGGTCTCGTGAAAAGAAAAGATAATAAAAATGTGTCATAAATGAAGGGAAATTTTGGTTCATCCTAGAGAGAACATCTGAGATTAGTAGTGCCTTCGGTAACACTCATTTCTTCAGATTGCCTCAAAAACACATACTACTATGCCATAAAGTGGAATAAGACATAGTTCATTTCCCACATTAACCCTTAGAGGAAAGTTTATTCAACTTTCACCAGTTTCAGCAACATGCATTAAACATATTCAATAAGCACAATCAACAAACATGAAAGATGGAACAAAAAATATGAGCACAAATTTTTACGTGGGGAAAACCATTTTGGGTAAAAAAAAACCACACTCCAAAAGCTCAGATCACCATTGTATTATTCAACAAAAAAATACAATTACATATACAATTATAGGCTCTAAGCCTTTACAGGAGATTTACATCTTGTTCCATCTGGAGGTAGTCTGACAACATAAACCTTCTCTAATTCACTCTCCCCTTGTCATCTCCCCTATGTGTTATGGAATTACATTATAGTCTTCAATCATTCTAGGAAACCAATCGTTACAACTTCCAAACCAACCAAGTGCCACCAAAAAACTTAACTGTCACTAGTTTTACTGTCGCTGAAGTTGTATAAGAATTTTGAAGAAACATAAATCCTCCTCCCTCTGAACTATTACCATCACACTAATATGCTTATTATTTATTGCTCTTACCACATACTATTGAGACATCCAGGAGATGACTTAGTACCTCCCACCGATACAAGGAAGTATCACCAATGAAGCTAGAAGCTTACCGCCATATCGTAGACACTTACATCTGACCATCATGGGATGGCGGGAACTATACCCCACCACCACAAGCCTCCTCATGAACCATCACGGGTCAGAAGGACACACACCGCACCACTACCAGTCACTCACATGGGCTATCGCGGGGTGATGGTACCCGCACTACCGCCGATCTCCTCATGGACTACCACGGGTGTGGTGGGGTAACCCCCACACTATCACTATTCTACCACCAGTCTCTCCAGCCACTATCGAGGGGTGACAATATAACCACCACACAACCACCAACATCTTGCATAGACTGATGAAGATCACGACGAGGTGGCAGGTAACACCGCCAGCCCACACTCCTCAATATAGACTACTGCAGTACTATGGTACAGTATGTTAAGCAAGACTGATAAAGACTCATACATGTTATGCCCTGCATAACCACCCCATTTTATTCTGGAACAAAATGGGTCCCCCTTCTCTTTTTGGTTTCGTTGCCTCTGTTATTTGCTTTGACTTTGGGAGTTCTTCTGTTTTCCTCCTGAGTTTGTCTTCTTGTTCTGTTAAATGTTGGTTTTGCCTCAGTCAAAGTTGGGTTTCTTCTTGTTAAAATTCAAGGCATGATGAACAATAGTGTATTTTATATGCTTTGAGGACTAATGGAGGCATTTTTTTTGCAGGATTGAATCGTGCACTTGATGATGTTTCTTAGGGAGCTCAGTTCAAAAGTATCCCTCATCCAGTTTGGCATAAAATTCCTCTAAGAGGAAATTCGGCAAGACCCTGCAGTTGTGTTGCCAACTAGCAGTGCGTTCTATTCATTTGGGATCCACCGGTCACCCAAACTTTTCAGTCGTCATGAGGATTTATATGTCTCTTCGTTTGGAAAGTGGTCACGTCGACCCTTAGACACTTTTTCGCATCAGGGAAAGGTCCTGCTGATACAACAAGGTTTCGGCGAAGGGGTTATTCCTCCGACATGAGGTCTGGCCGACATGCTAGGGTCTCCCCGAGGTGCTCTCAGTTCGGCGAAAGGAAGGCTTGGTCGGTGTAATGTCTCACCGATCAAAGGAGGTCTTGGTGACAATGGTTAGCGTCGACAAGATGTCTCACCGATAGGGTGAACTCTTGCCAAAATGGAGCAGCATCGGGCAGAGGATTTTTGTTTGGCATGAGGTCTGGCCGAAAGAGAAAAGTCTCGCCGAAAGGGGATTCTCCCTTCGGTGTAACGTTTGGGGCTCGCCGAAAGGTCTCAGCGAAGGAAGCTTGTCTCCCCGAAATGAAATGAGATCGCCAAAAGATAATGCCTTCGGTGAAAGGTCTCGCCAACATGGAAGAAGTCCCTCCGAAAAAGGATGTCATTAGGGAAACAAGGTCCCACTCGCTATGATCTCCTGCCGAACGAGTAAGGTCTCGCTGAAGTAAAGTGGGCTTTCGATGAAAGGAGGAGACTTCGGTGTAATGTCTCGGCAAGGGAAAGATGTCTCACCGGCATGAGGTAATATCGGTGTAAGGTCTCGCCGATCCATCGAAGTCTCAGCGAAATGAAGATGTAGTCAGAAGGATATCACCGAGAGGAAAGTGACTTCGGCAAGATGTCTCGACGACAGGGTGAACTCTTGCCGAAATAAAGCGGTGTCGGCTAAGGATTTGGGTTTTGCTTTGAGGTCTGGGCGACTATGGAGGTCTCCCCAAGATGGAATGTGCTTGCCAAGAGAAGAGGGGCTCGATATAAGGTCTTCCCGACTGCTTTATCTCTTGTCGACAACAATGGATTTTCCAATGAAAGGGATATCGATATAACCGAGGGGAACTCGCCATGACCTTTTGCCGATTGAAGGAGTCTTTCTGAAAGGAAAAGGAGCTCGAGCCCGGAGAATAAGAATGAGCTCGGAGAAGCTCTGAGCAGATGATTAGGGCTCAGGGAGATGTCTTCCCGAGTGTGATGGTCTCGTCGAGACGGAGAGACTTCGGGGTAGCATCTTGTCGACCCTCTAGTGTCTTGCCGAATGTGGGTGTGCTCGCCAAAGAAAAGAAAGGCTCACTAAGAGGTCTTGTCGAGCGAATGTTGTCTTGCCGATAGGTGTTATGGCATTGATATGACTTATGTAGCTCGCTAAAAGGTCTTGCCGATTGTCATATGTTACGCCGATGGCAGCTATGAGGTATAATCACATCGGGGAGACATGATTAGTGTCTCATCGACATGCGATTCCATTCAAATGACCTTTGACCGCCTAGGAGTCTTACGTGGAGTTTGTTCCACCAATCAGAAGAGGCTAAAAGGACAGACCATTAACTGATTGACTATCCCTGTGAAAGATCGTCAAAATACAAATGACATGGACTCATTCTGAGATCAAGGTGATGGATCAACTCGGGAACGATGGTGTTCAGATCTAAAGGGAGACCCGATGTTGCTTCCAGAGATAGTCAACGTGCAGAAAGATCTAGAGCAGGAAGGAAGTTGAGAGGAAGAAACTGCGAGTCATAGGGATAGCTATGAGGTATGTTGGCGAAAGGTAGATTGGTATTAATGACAATGCTTTAGAGCATTCAAGGTAGCTCTGCAAAGGAGTTCGAAGATGGAAATGGAGGCATGAAGTTAATGTTGTAGCTAGCTGTAAAAGATCTGAGATCACCCTCGGAGAAAGCCTTCACCAACATGGACAACGAGGATGCAATTCAATGTAGCATTAACTATATTCAAAAGATCTGAGGGCCGACCCTCCTACAACCAAGTGATATATTGTGTAAACCCTAAAATCAGGGGCTAGCGCATTCTTTTTGATACACTTTGTATATAGGGCATTCTGGCCTCTTTGTAAAAGGTTGGAAGAAGTTAGCAGAAAGAGAGGAGATAATAGAGTAGATAGGTCTAGAAATAGATTTTGAAGAATAGGAATTTTAGAAAAGATAGAGGAGACAGAACTGCATCCTGATTCTTTGTAATAGGAGCTTATTTTGCCTTCTTAGTTAGGAGTTAGATTCAGCAGAAGCCTATAATGTATTTTTCAAGATTTATTAGTATAAATAGAAACAATTTGGAGTCATGGATTTTCTGTACACTGGTGATTGTGCCAGATTTGTAAATGTTGCTTATTTGTTTCACTAACAATAGAAGCAACCAGATTAAAATCTAATTCAGATTGTGTTTCAAAATGTTGTTTATGTTACCTAATTTTCACCCTCAGGCTCAATTAGGCAAGGCATCTCCGTTGCAGATGTTCATAAGGGCCAGATGGGACGTCTCCAGTGAGGGTTACACTATACATATGATGACATTTCACAAGGGATTCAGTTGGGAGGCCTGCTCTGTTGGAAACATGCCTCAATCTTCTACGCTCAACCTCCATTAGAGCCATGTCGGCATGACATCTTCACTGTCTGGTCGACTGGCTACTTGATACTTTTCATTTTGAATAGGTCATTGTGACCTAGTTTCTGTCATGCCGAACGAAGCTACAGAGCCTATCGCTATAAAATTGAGGGTTCGGTATGACCTCTTATCACATGGATCTCTTTGGTTGATAGGCCATTCAATCGTGGAGTCGGGAAGACTCATGGCAAACAAGGGCTTCGGGGTAACTTCTGCCGCTCGGTGAAGGGTCCCAGCGAACAGTCGGAGTCTCGCCAACAGGAAAGGGAGCTTGCTGGAAAACAAGTCTTCGACGTAACATGGAATTCAGAGTGGAGTCCTGGCGAGCGGGGAAAGATCTTCGGTGTAACACGAGAGGCAAAGGGAAGTCTACAAGATGTCTCGATGAATCAAGGTGGTCTCAGCGATGCAAAAGGTCTTACCGATCAGCATGAGGTCTTGTCGAAATGAGGCGGTGTCGGAAAAGGGAAGAGAGCTCAGTGAGAGGTCTCATCAAAAACTAAAGGTCATGCTGACATGCCTAGCACCTTTGGTGTAACACGAGGAGTTCGGTAGGAAGTTTCACCAAAAGCAGAGAGTCACCCTGACAGGAAGCAGTTCGCCAAAAGGAAGAAAGTCGCCAAGATGTCTTGGCGACTGGCCAAAGCCTCGCTAAGAGTAAGTGATATCACCCGAGCATTTCGCCGATGACCAAAGGTCTCACTGAAGAGGTATGAGAGATATCGTTGTAGGTCTCCCCGACTTGCTTGTGGTCTCGGCCAAGGTTGGTGCCTTCGCCGTAATGTCTCGGCGAAGACATTTAGTCTCGCCAACTAAGTGGGGGGCCTCGATATGTTTTCCTTCGGCGGGAGTCTCACCGATAGGGAAGGGATGCTTTCGGCAAAGTAGGCGGGCTTCGTTAAGGATCTTAGTGAAGGCGAAAGTCTCACCGAAAGATAACGGCATTGGAAAATCAAGCGAGCTTTGCTACAAGTCTCAGCGAAATGAAGTGAGCTCGGGCAGACAAAAGGAGTTCACCATGAGGTCTGGCCGATAGAAGGAGTCTCGCCGACAATGAAAGACTTCGCCGAGACCGAGGACATCGGCATAAAGTCATGTTGAAGTAGGGATGTCTCCTCGATAGGATGTAAAGTAAATTCATCACTGAGAGAATGAGGAGCCCGTCAAGAGGTCTTGCCAACAACCCAAGGTCTCGGCGAATTTGATGCACTCGCTATGACTCATGTCGAAGGGATGAGGCTTCGATATAAAGAACAAAGGTCGATGTAAGGTCCTAGCGACCGAGGGATCTTGGCGACTGTCAAGGACCTCGCCGAGAGAAATTCATTTTGCCAAAAGGTCCCGCCAAATACTGAAGGTCTCCCCGACACGTATAACATCGGCACAGTTTCCAGCCATCGCTCAAATGTCTTGCTGACATAGGTGACCCCAGCGATAGAAACAGGAATTGGTATGACCGGTGGACTTCGCCATGATATCTTCGCGACCGATGGGAGTCATGCAGAAGAGGATCTGGAGCTCAGAAGAATGAATGTCTCGAGGTGACATCAAAAATTTCACGCCGATAGAAGATGAGGGGTCTCGAGGTAGCCTCTTGCTTTCGGTAAGATCTCTCACCGACACTCAAATGTCTTGTCGAATGGGATCTTGGGGCCTAAGACAAAGCGATTGGTTTTTCCAGAAGGTTTTACCGACTCAATGTTGTCTTGCCGAAAAATGAGCAGCTCAGCGGAATGAAAGGACCTCGGTGTGAGGTTTGGTGAAGTCAAAGTGTCTCGCCGAAGGAAAGCAGCTTTACTAAAGAAAAGAGAGCTCGCCAGGAGGTCTCTTTGAAGATGAAAGGTCACACCGACATGCCTGGTGCCTTCGGTGGAATACGAGAATCTCAGTATGAAATCTGGCCAACAGGCCAAAGTCTCGGCAACAAACACCGATCACGCAGAAAGGAATGTTACTTTCGAGGAGACTCAAAAAGGATATCTTACTTTCAGTAAGATGTCTTCCCGAATGAAGGAGGTCTCAACGATGGATATGGATAGCTATCGGCATGACTAATGAAGCCGCTATGACTCTTGTCGACGATGTGAGTCATGCCGATAAGTTGTAGAATGATATAATCGCGTCGGCAAGACACTTTCAGTGTCTCGCCGAGATGTGATTATTTTCAAAGGCCTTTGACCACCTAAAAAGTTTGCGTGGAATACGCTTGACCAACCAGGAGGAGCTGAGATGAGCCGTGGCAGTCTGATCAGAATGAAGAATGTCAACGGGATGAATGCAGCATGCATCTGTTGTGAGCTCAGGGCATTCAAAGTGTTCAGCCGAAGTAGTTTGAATGGGACATGACGCTAGGATTAGAATGAATGCAATAGCTGTGAAATATCTGAAGAAGGCTTCTCCAGGTAGTAGGTCTTCACCGACACACACATCATGGACACGTAGGGGTTCTACATTAAATTCAGTCAAAAGATCTTAGGATAGATCTTTCTGAGCCCGATATTTTTGTAGGCCCTAGGGGGCCGATACAGTCTGATATATAAGGCATTTTTTTCCTTTTTGTAAATAGTTCGAATTGTGCATTCAAAAGAGTTAGTGATTTTTATCAATCCTTTCTCGACAAAATGTATGTTTTGTAACTCAACTGGAATCTGGAATATAACACAGAGTTTACCTGGGAAGCTACTGTTAATGTTTATATTACTCTCATTTATGTATTTTAGACTATGCAAGTTCTTAGCTGTGTTTTTCCAAAATCTGTATTCATACCTAAGGTTGTGAAATTCATCTTTCCTTCCTAAGATATGCATGTAGAGAAAACCTGTTGAGAATAGTGCATGAGCTGAAAGGGGTTATGTTAAATAAGTGAAAACATTGTCTTTTGCTTTCCAGTGTATGTTCTTTCTGTGTTCGTTTCATGATTTCTTTTTAATTCGGTGTATCACCATAGGAATAGTTCAGTTTAGTTTCATTATTTAGTTATTCCTTCTCCTTTTACCTTCACAAAATTGCTAGTTTAGGTGATACCCAAAGGAATTCGGCCTTCTCCAGAGGTTCATCTCAACTTCAGGCGACCCACAGCCTTGAGATGATCCCATGTTTCACTAGAAAGCTTAGTTCTTACAAATTCGCATAAGGTGCATTTCTCGGTGACAACAATTTTTGGCACGCTCGATGGGACAGAAATTGGATTGAACTGCTGGTTTAGTATGCAACCAGTGAATTCTAGACCTTATAGAAGTACTTTGGCATACTTGGCGACTCCACAAAGAGGAAGAACTCCATAAATCAATGCCTTCTCCAGTTTATGAAAAGAGTTCGAACAAGAAGCAGCTCAGGCCCTTTCGAATATCTGCAGTTGTCACCACTAAGAAGACCAGGCAGAGCAACAAAGAGGAAAGAAACAACAATTATTTATTATAGAAGAACTCAGTCCACTCCTCCATCTGTAGGGTCCCATTTCGCTGCACCAACAAATCCACCTCATATACCTCCAATGGTTGTGCCAAGGAATCAACCCTTTGTTGCTTTCAATGGAGGGATTCCCTTAAATTTGGCACAACACAACGACATCCCAATGGCAGCCTTGAAGAGTCTGCCCATTTTTACAGGGGAAGACCAAACTACTACGATTGAACACATGAGAGATGTGGCTTCGTTATGCGGAGTCCATCACATAACTCAAGAGGATGTTGCAGTAAGATTACTAGCCGCTTCACTAAAGGGAAGAGCTGTACAATGGTATAGGAGCCTACCAGTCAGTTCAATTGTAACTTGGGATGAATTTGGAGACAAGTTGCACAAGCAATTTCAAGACAGGTCTAATAACTTGTCTTTATTAGAACAATTAACTACAATCAAGAGGGCTCCACAAGAGCAGATGAACAACTTCAATTTTAGATTCCAAATAACCTGGGATAGAATCCCTAAAAAAATGAGGCCACCTCTAGAGTATGCATTTATGTACTTCTTGAGGGCTCTTAACAGCGACATAGTTGTTATGATACAATCAATGGGAGGGGTTTCTCTACCAAACACCTTTGAAATAGCCATTAGGGCTGAAAATAGCTTAATACAAGCTAGTAAACTTTCTCCCAGGCCACCAATGCCCCTATTCCCAGAGATTCATGCAAATATTCCCTTGCAGATACCTCCTTTTGCACCCTTTCCATCTGTTCCAACTGCTATAACACAAGAAAATCCTGCTTCAAGTTCTCCAAATGAGTTGTAGGAGATCAAAAGTTTATTGCAGTCTTTTGATAACAAATTTGTTAGTTTAGAAAAGCAGCAATCTTATAGTAGGCCCTACCAACAGCAGAATCCAGGTCAGCAACAAGCATATTAAGGAAGTAGGCAAGTCTACCAGGGCAATTATCAGGGCCCAAGACAGAATGTGAACACAAGACCTTTTCAGGCCTATGCTCCAGCCCCTGTTAGTGCGACCAAGGAGCTAGTTCCTATCCAAAACAACTTAGCATTAGACTATGAGTGGTGCTACCCTTGTAAACAACCCCACAATCAGGCTACTTGTTCAAATGGACTCATCAATCAGGCACTGATGATGCAGAATACCTCGAGTTCACAGCAGGAGGCACTTAATGATCCAACTCCACAACACCAGGATCAGCTTAGCAATGATGCCACCCTACTTAATTAGCAAGGTCAAGAGTTCTGTGGACTGAATGAAGATAGTTCTCCAGTTGCAGCTAACACCAAGGCAAATAAAAGGGCTTTTGAGCTTGGTCAAACGGCTGGCAAAGGAAAGGTAGCAACTACAGAACCATCCACATCTCGAGTGACTCCTGCTTGGCAAAGAAATCAGCAACTCCCGAACAAGGAGCCGCCACACCTACAAGCTGATCAAACTGGCATAAAGGTACATTCTAAAGTAAACCCAACAGTACCTTATAATATCCTTGATAGTATGAAGAAAATGAATGTTACAATGTCTATGTGGGATTCATTAGCCATCCCAGGTCAGAAGGACATGTTACAATCAGCCTTTTCAAGTTTAAAGATGTTTGATGAATCTGAGTCCCCAATAGGTCAAGTTAGGGTTGTGTTAACAAATAGTCCTCAGGGAAACGATCAACAGCCTAGCAAAGAGATAGAAAAAAGAGTTAAACCACCTCCTTTTTACGTGTCAGTGATCATAGGTGACAAGTTAGTTCATAACTGTATGGTAGACAGTGGAGCTAGTAGCTCTGTGATGCCAAAGCAAATTGCTGACAAGCTTGGATTAAAGTATCAGCCTTTAGAGAAGGGAGTATTTCAATTGGATGGAACTTCAGTTAATACATTGGGCATCATTAAGGATTTGAGTCTCACCCTTCATGCTTGTCCTAATTTTTCAATTCCCCAAGACATATGTGTCATAGATCTTCCACCTTTCTTCTCTTTGTGTTTATCAAGAGACTTTACAGCCAAGATAGGTGGTTATGTGTCGGCTGATTGGTCACATATGTTGTTCAAAACAAGATATGGGACTAAGGTTACCATCAAGTCTGAAAGGTTGGCTAAAGATCACATTGAACCATATAGTCCAAGTCCTATCAACGTTGTACCCATTACTCCAGACACAAATTGTGTTATTTCAGCTGACAGTGAGTTGGTTGCCGCTCAAGAACTTCAATCAGAAGTTATTCCTAATGTGTTGTTACATGAGTGGGTGGTTGAAAATGTGTTGGACAGTCCTGAGGAGCTCATTCAAAATGTCGGTATGGGTAACTATGTCATTCTTGAGCTTGACACAGAGATCCCAAACCTTGAAAAGGATTCAGGTCAGTTGCTACAACCACTAAGTGGACTTTGGGAGATGTTCTTTGATGGTTCCATAAACAAGAATGGAGTGGGAGAAGGTGCAATGTTGGTTTCTCCACAAGGGGATAGGTATTACTCTGCATTCCGTTTTGCTTTTGCATGCTCCAATAACATTGTTGAGTATGAGGGCCTCGTTCAAGGTCTTGAATGGGCAAGGAAGAGAGGAATAACTAGCTTGAAAGTCTCTGGGGACAGTGAATTAATTGTTAATCAAATAAGAGGCCTGAATGTTGCTAAAAATGGCGCACTAAAGTCTTACAGAAACAGAGTGTGGAACATGCTTGAAGATTTTGATGCCTTTAACTTAGTGTCTATTCCAAGGAACCAGAAAAAGCATGATGATAGGCTTGCAGCTATTGGAGTGCAGTTTGACATTTTAGATGACATTAGGAAAGAGAAAGTGCAGCAGTATGTAAAGGTTGTAGTCAGGCCGTCAGTTCCTGATAACAACATCCACTGGCAATTTTTTGACAGCGATGAATAGGTTCTTTCTTTTTTGCTCGAAGATCAGTTCTCCATGGTAAATCAAGCAAAACTCAAGCAACGGTATGATGATCAAGTCATACAACTGAAGACAAATAAGTTACCCAAGGGCCTTATTACCTTAGAGTCAATTTTCAGCACTGATGATCAGCTTAAAAAGGGTAAAGCTAGCTTGCAAATCAAAGAAGAACATTATGAAGAACTGGAGATTTTCAAAGGTAAACTTCTTAAGATAGGAAAAATTTGTTCACATGAAGATAAGCAAGCTTTTATTGCCTTATGCCAAGAGTTTTATGATGTCTTTGCTTGGGAGTACTCAGATTTGAAAGGTTTCGATCCCCATATTGTCCAGCACACAATTGAGTTAGAACCTAATGCTAAGCCAGTAAGACAAAAATAAAGGCCCTTGAATCCTAAGCTTGAGCCCTTAATGATTAAAGAGCTGACCAGATTGGTTGAAGGGGGTATTATCTTCCCAATTAAGCATACTTCATGGGTTTCTAACCTTGTACTAGTTAGGAAGAAAAGTGGTGAGATAAGACTCTGTGTAGAATTTAGGGACCTTAATAGATCATCCTTAAAAGACCACTACCCGCTGCCCTCCATGCAACAAATCTTGCAAGTAGTTGCTGGTTCTGAAAGATTTTCCTTGTTAGATGGCTTTTCAGGCTATAATCAAATGCTGGTTAAAGAAGAGGATCAGTTCAAAACCGCTTTCACAACTAAGTGGGGCACCCTGGCATACAAAAGGATGCCTTTTGGTTTATCCAATGCTGGTGCCACGTTTCAAAGGGCCATGGACATGGCATTTCAAAGTTTGATCAACAAGATTATATTGATTTACCTAGATGATATTACAGTTTATTCCAAGAATGTTGATGAACATTTCTTACATCTTAGGCAAGTTTTTGAAAAATGCAGAGAGTTTGGTATCTCTCTCAATCCAAAAAAGAGTATCTTTGATGTTCATGAAGGGAAATTATTAGGATACATTGTGTCAAAGCAAGGAATTACTATTGACCCTAAAAGAGTCAGAGCCATACTTGAGTTGCCATTACCAAATCACAAGAAGGGTCTGCAAAGCTTTTTGGGCCAAATCAACTTTCTGAGAAGGTTCATCCCAGATATAGCAAACCTGTTACAGCCTTTGACAACTATGTTAAAGAAGAATGCAGTCTTCAGTTGGAAAAAAGATGCTAAGAACAGTTTTGAAGAAATTAAGGAGGCCTTAGTGTCTGCCCCAACACTGATAAATCCAGATTTCTCCAAGGATTTCTTTTTGTATGTTGTTGGCAGCGCTAGTTCAATCTCTGCTATGTTGGTATAGAAAAATAGTGACAATTTAGAACAGCCCATAGCTTTCTTTAGCCAAATACTTGTTGATTACGAAGAGAGGTATTCATTTGTTGAGAAGCATGTTCTCTCTGTGATCAGAAGCTTAAATAAATTCAAGCCTCTAGTGTCAAACAATAAGATTCATATTCCGGTTGCCCACTCAAGTGTGAAGGAGTTTCTGTTGAACAAAGACTTGAATGATAAAAGAGCAGGATGGATCACCAAGGTCATGGAGTATGATGTAGATATTAAGATCACAAAACTGGTTAGAGGTAAAGGTCTTTGTGAGCAGCTTGCTACAGGGTCAAGTAGTAAAAATGAATTAGAAAAGGATGTTGTGCTTGCTAATACAAGTGAATTTCAGAATGCTCAAGATGATGTGCCTATGGGAACAACTAATTGGGTTCAAGATATGACCCAATTTCTACAAACTGGTGAATGCCCATTAGGATTAAACAGAGCTAAAAGAAGATACTTCAAATTGCAAACCATACCATATGTATTGTTAAACAATGTTCTTTTCAAAAAGGATTTGAATGGTGTCCTGTTAAGGTGCATTCACAGTCATCAGATTGAAAAGGTACTTCATGAGTTTCACAATGGAGCTGCAAGAGGTCACTTTGCCCCAAGAACTACTGCCTGGAAAATCATGAGAGCTGGTTACTATTGGCCCAGCTTGTTCAAAGATGCATATTCCTGGTTGAGAAAGTGTATCAAATGTGCTTTATTCTCGGGAAAGGAAAAGTTGTCTGCTATGCCTCTACATCCAATTCAAGCGGAGCAACCCTTCATGAGATGAGGCATTGATTTCATTGGACCAATTAACCCACCATCCAGTGCTGGTCATAAGTGGGTACTGACTGCTACAAACTATTTCACATGATGGATAGAAGCAATACCTTTGAAAGAATCAAAAGAGTCTTCAGTGTTGAGCTTCTATGAGGATATAGTCACTAGATTTGGAGTTCCCGACTCTATCATATCTAATAATGCCCTTGCATTTGTGGGATTAAGGCTAACTAATAGGGTTGTTAAACAGGGTATTCATGTGAATACGTCCTCAAATTATTACCCTCAAGGTAATGGTTTAGCTGAAAGCACAAATAAGAACCTCATCAGGATTATTAAAAGAACCATAGAGGATAATCAAAGGACCTAGCACATCAGTTTAAAGAATGCACTATGGGCAGATAGAGTGACTCCTAAGAGTTCTATTTTTAACTCACCATACTTGTTAGTCTACGGCAGAGAGGAAAGATTACCCCTATCTCTGGAGCTTCTAGCTTTGGACATTATACATCAATTGGAGATGTTTGAAGAGCAAGAACCAATGTCCATGAGATATGTAGAGCTCATGGAACTCGAAGACTTAAGGGACAAACCAATGAAGGATTTGGAGTATCATCAGCTCCAAACAAAGAAAACATTTGATAGAAGGGCTACAAAAAAAAAAAATTAGGGTGGGAGACCTCGTGCTCAAATGGGACGTTCTGAAAAGCAGGCCAGGCCATCACACCAAGTTTGACAATATGTGGACGGGCCCATTCCTTATCAGAGACTGTAAGGAGCACAACACTTATCAACTGGCTACAACAGATGGGGAAGTACTTCCTATCCCAATCAATGGGATACACCTTAAACCCTGTTTTCAAGTCTGATGGATTTCCTCTATTGTGCATATTCGTTTAGGTTATGTTTTCAATAAGTGCTTCTACGCTTCAGGTTAGTTATTTTCTTTTTCCTGGGTGCTATGATGGCATAGTTTTTCTCTTTCGTCTTCCCTTGTTTTGTTTTTTTTGGCAACCTGTTATGTCCCGTGGATCTCAGGGAGCGGCGGCTATGTCCAAAACTGATATTTTTGTTTGTTTTTTGAGCTTTCTAATGACTCCATGCCCAATGGATAAGCCTAGACTACCGGTCTTCATGTTTAGCAGGAAAACATCCAACAAAGGTCAACAAAAATGTTACCTAATTTTCACCCTCAGGCTCAATCAGGCAAGGCATCTTCGTTGCAGATGTTCATAAGGGCCAGATGGGACATCTCCAGTGAGGGTTACACTATACATATGATGACATTTCACAAGGGATTCAGTTGGGAGGCCTGCTCTCTTGGAAACATGCCTCAATCTTCTACGCTCAACCTCCATTAGAGCCAGGTCAGCATGACATCTTCACTGTCTAGCCGACTAGCTACTTGATACTTTCCATTTTGAACAGGTCGTTGTGACCTAGTTTATGTCCTGTCGAACGAAGCTGCAGAGCCTATCACTATAACATTGAGGGTTCGGTATGACCTATTATCGCATGGATCTCTCTGGCTGATAGGCCATTCAATCATGGACTCGGGAAGACTCATGGCGACCAAGGGCTTCGGGGTAACTTCTGGCGCTCGGTGAAGGGTCCCAGCGAACAGTCGGAGTCTCGCCGATAGGAAAGGGAGCTTGCAAAAACAAGTCTTCAATGTAACATGGCATTCAGAGTGGAGTCTTGGCGAGTGGGGAAAGATCTTCGGTGTAACATGAGAGGCAAAGGGAAGTCTACAAGATGTCTCAGTGAATCAAGGTGGTCTCAGCGATCCAAAAGGTCTTACCGATCGGCAGGAGGTCTCACCGAAATGAGGCGGTGTCGGAAAAGGGAAGAGAGCTCGGTGGGAGGTCTCATCAACAACTAAAGGTCACACCGACATGCCTGGCACCTTCGGTGTAACACGAGGAGTTTGGCAAGAAGTTTCACCGAAAGTGAAGAGTCACCTTGAAGGGAAGCAGTTCGCCAAAAGGAAGAAAGTCGCAAAGACATTTTGGTGACTGGCCAAACCCTCGCCTAGAGTATGTGATATGGCCCCAGTGTTTCGCCGATGACCAGAGGTCTCACTGAAGAGGTATGAGAGGTATCATCGTAGATCTCCCTGACTTGCTCGTGGTCTTGGCCAAGGTTGGTGCCTTCACCGTAATGTCTCGGCGAAGACATTTAGTCTTGCCGACTAAGTGGGGGGCCTCAATATGTTTTTCTTTGGTGGGAGTCTCGCCGATAGGGAAGGGATGCTTTCAGCAAAGCAGGCAGGCTTCGCTAGGGGTCTTAGCGAAGGCGAAAGTCTCACCAAAAGATAACGGCATAGGCAAATCAAGTGAGCTTTGCTACAAGTCTCGGTGACCAAGGATGGGTCTCAGCGAAATGAAGTGAGCTCGGGCAGACAAAAGGAGTTTGCCATGAGGTCTGGCCGATAGAAGGAGTCTCGTCAACAATGAAAGACTTCGCCGAGACCGAGGACATCGGCATAAAGTCATGTCGAAGTAGGGATGTCTCCCCGATAGGATGTAAAGTAAATTCATCGCCAAGAGAATGAGGAGCCCGGCGAGAGGTCTGGTCGACAAGCCAAGGTCTCGGCTGTTGGAATTTGTGCCTCAATCCTTACTAACATGAAACTCCTTGAAGGAAAATTTGGTGTGACATCACTGATGTCTGGCCGACTAACTATTCTGAAGTCCTAAAATGTTCATATCGCTGTGACAGGGTTGAAGTCTTGCTGACAAAGTCTATCGCTGTGACTTTGTGTGTTCGGCATGATCTTTTGGCGAATGGATTTCTTCGAGCGACAGTGTGATCTTATCAGGCTAACTCGGGTGTCAGGGAGAGGTCCCAGTAATTGGTGGATGTCTCACCAATATCTTAGAGCTATCGGGGTAACATAGAGGTTGTGGGGAGATGTCTCAATGATGCAACCTGGTCATGTCGACTGGAGTTCTTCGCGGTAACAAAAGACTTCGCTGAGAAGTCTTGGTGAAAGTCTTGAGTCTCGCCGACAGTAAGTCTTCGGTAAGACTTAGGGTGCTCGGCGAAAGGTCTCGGCGATAGACTTGAGTCTTGGCGATAGTTTTATTTTTGGTGGAAGCTTTGTTTCGGTATGACATCTCACCGAAACCGTGGGGTCTTGCCGATAGGTGAAAGGTTTCGAAGTAACATAAGGTTGTCGGCAGAAAGTCTTGGCGAGATCAAAATTTCTTGCCGATGGAATGTTTGATCACTGTGACTTATGCATTTGATATGAATCTCACCGATAAGGGAAACCTTTGCTGATAGCAACAAAATGGACATCGATGGTTTCGGTATAACCTCTTTGTTGTCTTGCTGACTGCTGGAGACTTAAAGCCGATATTGATAGAAAAACTTTGTGGCATCGGGGAGACACTGTGAGTGTCTCACTGATATGCCAACAAAGTTTGAATGCCATTGAGTGTGTGACCATCCTATGTGGCATCCCGCTGAACAAATCAGAGGAAATGGTTTTTGAAACTGAATGACGGTTGGATTTTTGTAACTGCTGCGACGCTGGAGGAAAACAACTTGCAGGGAAAAATCTTTATCGGCATGGAAACTTTCTTGAATGGAGATCTGGTGGATAAGGATGCACAGATGGCAAAATTAGAATGTGATTAGTTTAAAGCAGATCAATTCTGTTGTGACTAAAATGATGAGAAAATCGAACTGTTGAGATATGTTCTGTAACTAAATGAACATTTGAATGTAGCTATTGAGAACTAATAATTAGAGAGTTGCATCTCTGAATTGTATGTAATATTTTGTTACTGTAATACAAAGAGATTCAGCTTGGTGTGGTGGGTTTTTTCCCGAAAGGGTTTCCCACGTAAATCTGTTGTTCAGTTGTCTTTGTGTATTTTCTCTATTTCTAAAAATCTTTCATGTGTGTCTTAATTAGATTGTAATTTGAAAAAAAAATAAAAGCCCTGCATTGCATTCTTCCCTGTGGTTTTGACATTAGGAAAGTGTGTCCGCACCTCTGCTTTCCTTACAAGTGGTATCAAAGCCTGGCCAGTTGTGTTATCCTTGTGAGTGGGTTGGGTTTTTTGTGTCAATCCTTTTCAGTGGGAGTTTTGTAGAGGTCTGATAGTTTAATTACAAATTAAGATGGCGAGCACATCCGAAAGGATGGATATAGAGAAATTCAATGGAAGCAATTTTGAGCTATGGAAACTCAAAATGGAAGATCTATTAGTAGACCGAGACCTTTGCACTGATGTGTCTAGAACAATGCCTCGAGGCATGAAGCAAGAGGATTGGGACCTTGCAGATAGAAAGTCTAAAGGGCTGATAAGGCTTTGTTTGGCAGACTCTGTTCTTCTGAATGTGCATGAAGAAAAGACTGCCTCTTCCTTGTGGAAAAGACTGGCATCCATTTATCAGGGCAAGTCCTTGGTGAACAAGTTGTTCTTGAGGAAAAAGTTGTACTCTTTGAGAATGCAGGAAGGAGGGTTTGTTGCTGATCACTTAAATGCTTTCAACATGCTGATTGCTTAGTTGAAATCTGTTGGTGTAAAGATTGAAGATGAAGATCGTTGCATGTGTTGCTATGTTCTCTTGCTTGATTCTTGGGATCATCTGGTGATGGCTATTGGGAGTACGACATCCACTTTCAAGATGGAAGATGTTGTTGCTTCTCTATTATCATAAGAAATGAGAAGAAAATCTTCTGAGATGGCATAGGAGGCTCTGGCTGTCGAGGTAGACCAAAGGAGAAAGGCAAGAAGAAGGACAAGAAGTCCAGATCAAAATTAGAAGGGAGATCAAAGTCTCTAGAAAGAATTCCAAGGTGAAATGTTGGAATTGTGGGAAACGAGTCATGTCTGAAGGGATTGCAAGGAGGAGAAAAATAAGAAGAAGAACTTTCTGGAAATGATTCTTCTCAGAGTGATGCAGATGCCTTCATTACAGCTTTGGCTACACGGGCATCCGATGATGTCTGGCTAATTGATTCTGGAGCATCTTTCCACATGACATCTCATAGAGATTGGTTCATGAAGTATGAAGAATACAGTGGTGGAAAGGTGTACTTAGCAAGTGATTCATCTTTGGAAATTGTTGGTAATGGAAGAGTCAGAATACAATTCCCTAATGGAAGAGTGAAGGGAATCAATGATGTGATGCATATACTAGGTCTGGCTTGAAACCTACTTTCTATAAGTAAGTCGAATGATATCGGAGTGTGTGTCACATTTTCTAGAAATGGCTGCAAGATGACTAGAGGCTCTATGGTGCTGGCTAGGGGTGCTCGAATTGGTACTCTGTACAAGCTGGATGCACTAGCTATTCAATGCAACAGTGTCTACTGCAAAGTTACTTAAGGCTGCTCATGGAGAAAAGAAGGAAAACATTCCTAATGGTGTAAACTCCATGGAGGTTAAACTTCCAGCAGAGAAGACTATGGTCTGGCATCATAGCCTAGGCCACATTGGTGAGAAAGGTTTAAAAACCTTGAAAAATAAAAACCTGGTAGAAGGGCTTGATGATTGTAACCTTGAGTTCAAATTTTGTGAACATTGCATATATGGTAAACAACACCGGGTTTCTTTTTATTCTGGTCCTCACAAATCTTCTGGTTTGCTTGATTATATACATTCTGATGTGTTTGGTCTAGTGAATGTTCCTTCTCTGTCTAAATCAAGATACTATGTGTCATTTATTGATGATTATTCAAGAAGAACATTTGTATATTTTCTGAAAAGTAAATCAGAAGTGTTCAGTCGGTTTAAGGAATTTAAAAACCTTGTAGAGAATTAGACTAGTAGAAAACTAAAATGTTTGAGGACTGACAATGGCAACGAGTTTTGTTTAGATGAATTCGAAAGGTACTATACAGATCATGGGATTATAAGACATAAGACTGCACCTTATACTCCACAGCAAAATGGAGTTATTGAAAGGTTCAACAAGACAGTAATGGAAAGAGCATGAAGTATGCTGAGCAGTGCTGGCTTGGATGAGAAGTTCTGGGCTGAAGCGGTCTCTACAGCATGTTACTTGGTAAATCGTTCTCCTAACTCTGCTCTTGTTGAGAAGATTCCTTTGGAAGCATGGTCTGGAAAGAAGCCCTCTCTGAGACATATTCGTGTCTTTGGCTATGAGGCATATACATATGTGCCATTTGAAAATAGATCTAAGTTGGAAAACAAAGCTGTGAAGTGTATCTTTATTGGCTATAGCACTGGAATAAACTGATACAAGCTTTGGAATCCTGAGACTAAGAAGGTTTTGTACAGCTGAAGCGTTATCTTTCGTGAACTGAAGCCTTCTACACTGGATCTACAGTCAGAAAAGAAATCAGAGAATGAAAAGGATGTAGCAGAAATTCCTTCAACACCAGATAAAGAGGAATTGAAAAATCAAAATGTACCTGATACTGAGGAGAGCTCTAGTAGTTCTGAACGTTTTGAAGATGAAGAAAAACTACCTCAGCCTTAGCCTGTGAGGAGGTCAACTCATGAAAGAAAGCAACCTGAAAGGTATGGGTTTTCTCTAATAGAGTCTACTTGTGCCTATGCTTTAATTTCTAGAACTAATGAACCTAGGACTGTGAAAGAGGCATTTAAAATGTCTGATTCAAACTCTTGGTTGGAAGCCATGAATGAAGAAATGGCATCATTAGAAAAGAATGACACCTGGAGTTTGGTTCCATTGCCTAAAGGAAAAAAATCTGTAGGCTGCAAATGGATATTTAAAAAGAAAATAGGTCTAGACGGTAGTGTGGAGAAATATAAAGCAAGGTTGGTTGCAAAAGGTTATTCCCAGGTAGAGGGAATTGATTATGGAGAAATCTTTTCTCCTATAGCTAAGCTGACATCTATTAGATTTCTTTTGTCACTTGCATTAGCGTATGACTTAGAGATTGAGCAGATGGATGTGAAGACAACATTTCTTTATGGTGATCTTGAAGAAGAAATTTATATGTCCCAGCCGGAGCACTTTGTGGTAAAAGGTAAGGAAAGATTGGTTTGCAAGTTGAAGAAATCTCTGTATGGTTTAAAATAGTCTCCTAGAATGTGGTACCAAAAGTTTGACATGTTTTTTTTGTCATTGGGATTTGTAAGATCAAAATGTGATCACTGTGTATATTACAAAGCTGAAAGTGATCAAATACTTATTATTGCCCTCTATGTTGATGATATGTTGTTCATAGGCAATAGTAAACTAATGATTTATAATCTTAAGTCTCAGTTGTCTGCAAAGTTTGAGATGAAAGATCTTGGTGCAGCAGGGTACATTCTAGGAATGGAAATAACCAAGGACAGAAAGAATAGAAAGCTTTGGCTCAGTCAGAGTAAGTATGTCATGACTATTCTAGAGAGATTTTGTATGACTGAATGCAAGCAGCTAGTTGTTCCAGTTAGATAGGGAATGAAGCTATATGTTGAGGATTGTCCAAAATATTCTTCTGAGATGGAGGACATGACCAATGTGCCTTATGCAAGTGTAGTTGGAAGCCTTATGTATGCAATGGTATGTACAAGGCCAGACATTGCCCAAGCAGTGGGAGTTCTTAGTCGTTTTATGGAAAATCTTGGAAGAACACATTGGGATGTTGTGAAGAGAGTGTTTAGATATATGAAGAGCACTTCAGACTATGCTTTGTGTTACCATGGTAACTTGGTTGAATCACAAAAGACTCTCAGCATTCAAGGTTATGTGGATTCTGATTGGGCAGGGGACATTGACAACAGAAGATCCACCAGTGGATATGTTTTCATGATGAATGGTGGTGCAGTGAGCTGGATGAGCAAGCGACAGGCTATAGTCGCTTTGTCTACTACAGAGGAAGAATACATGGCAGCCACACATGCCTGTAAAGAAGCAATCTGGTTAAAACGTTTTTGTTCTAACATTGGATTTGATGCATAAAAGATTACTATCTACTGTGACAGTCAGAGTGTTATATGTTTGGCAAAGAATCCTACTTTCCATGCCAGGACCAAACATATAGATGTACAGTATCATTTTGTACGAGATATGGTGGAGGATGGGAAGGTCTCTTTAGAGAAAGTGGATACTCTGGAGAATGTTGCAGATGCATTGACAAAGCCTATGAGCACAAACAAGTTCAGTTGGTGTGCCAGTTCGATGGGCCTCTTGGCCCATGAATTTTAGTAGTTTTATGATGCTCTGGAGGTGTTAGTAAGATCTTTTTCAAGTGGGAGCTTGTTGGAATTTGTGCCTCAATCCTTACTGACATGAAACTCCTTCAAGGAAAAGTCGGTGTGACATCATGGATGTCTGGCCGACTAACTATTCTGAAGTTCTAAAATGTTCATATCGCTGTGACAGGGTTGAAGTCTTGCCGACAAAGTCTATCGCTGTGACTTTGTGTGTTTGGCATGATCTTTTGGCGAATGGATTTCTTCGGGCAACAGTGTGATCTTATCGGGCTAACTCGGGTATCGGGGAGAGGTCCCAGTGATTGATGGATGTCTCACCAATAGCTTAGAGCTATCGGGGTAACATAGAGGTCATGGGGAGATGTCTCAACGATGCAACCTAGTCACACCGACGGGAGTTCTTTGCGGTAACAAAAGAATTCGCTAAGAATTCTTGGTGAAAGTATTGAATCTCATCGACAGTAAGTCTTTGGTAAGACTTAGGACGCTCGGCGAAAGGTCTCGGTGATAGACTCGAGTCTTGGTGACAGTGTTATTTTCGATGGAAGCTTTTTTTATGTATGACGTCTCACTGAAACTATGGGGTCTTGCCGATAGGTGAAAGGTTTCGAAGTAACATAAGGTTGTCGGTAGAAAGTCTTGGCGAGATCGAAATGTCTTGCCGATGGAATGTTTGATCGCTATGACTTGTGCATTCGATATGAGTCTCACCGATAAGGGAAACCTTTGCCGATAGGAACAAAATGGACATTGATAGTTTCGGTATAACCTCTTTGTTGTCTTGTCGACTACTGGAGACTTAAAGCCAATATCGATAGAGAAACTTTGTGGCATCGGGGAGACACTGTGAGTGTCTCATCGATATGCCAACAAAGTTTGAATGCCATTGACTGTGTGACCATCCTATGTGGCATTCCGCTGAACCAATCAGAGGAAACGGTTTTTTAAACTGAATGACGGTTGGATTTTTGTAACTACTACGACGCTGGAGGAAAACAGCTTGCAGGGAAAAATCCGTATCAGCATGGAAACATTCTTGAATGGAGATCTGGCGGATAAGGATGCATAGATGGCAAAATTAGAATGTGATTAGTTTAAAGTAGATCAATTCTGTTGTGACTAAAAGGATGAGAAAATTGAACTGTTGAGATATGTTCTGTAACTAAATGAACATTTGAATGTAGCTACTGAGGACTGATAACCAGAGAGTTGCATCTCTGAATTGTGTGTAATATTATGTTACTGTAATACAAAGAGATTCATCTTGGTGTGGTGGTTCCCGAAAGGGTTTCCCACATAAATTTGTTGTTCAGTTGTCTTTGTGTATTTGCTCTATTTCTATAAATCTATCATGTGTGTCTTAATTAGATTGTAATTTGAAAAAAAATTAAAAGCCCTACATTGCATTCTTCCCTATGGTTTTGACATTAGGAAAGTGTTTCCACACCTCTGCTTTCCTTACATCAGCGAATTTGACGCACTCACTATGACTCCTGTCGAAGGGATGAGGCTTCGATATAAGGAACAAAGTTTGATGTAAGGTCCTAGCAACTGAGGGATGTCTTGGCGACTGTTAAGGACCTCGCCGAGAGAAATTCATTTCACCACAAGGTCCCGCCGAATGCAGAAGGTCTCGCCAACACGTATAACGTCGGCACAATTTCCAACCATCGCTCAAATGTCTTGCCGACATTGGTTACCACAGCGACAGAAATAGGAATCGGTATGATCGATGGACTTCGCCATGATGTCTTCGCGACTGATGGGAGTCATGCCGAAGAGGATCTGGAGCTCAGAAGAATGAACGTCTCGGGGTGACATCAAAAATTTCATGCCGATAAAAGATGAGGGGTCTCGGGGTAGCCTCTTGCTTTCGGTAAGATCTCTCACCAACACTCAAATGTCTTGCCGAATGGGATCTTGGGGCCTGAGACAAAGCGATTGGTTTCGCCAGAAGGTTTTCCTGACTCAATGTTGTCTTGTCGACAAATGAGCAACTCGACGGAATGAAAGGACCTCAGTGTGAGGTCTGGGCGAAGTCAAAGTGTCTCACCGAAGGAAAGCAATGTTACCAAAGAAAAGAGAGCTCGCCAGGAGGTCTCTTCGAAGATGAAAGGTCACACTGACGTGCCTGGCACCTTCGGTGGAATACGAGAAGCTTGGTGTGAAGTCTGGCCAATAGGCCAAAGTCTCGGTGACAAACACCGATCACACAGAAAGGAATGTTGCTTTCGGGGAGACTCAGAAAGGAGATCTTACTTTCGGTAAGATGTCTTCCCGAATGAAGGAGGTCTCAGCGATGGATATGGATAGCTATCGGCATGACTAATGAAGCCGCTATGACTCTTGCCAACGATGTGAGTCATGCCGATAAGTTGCAGAAGGATATAATCACATCAAGAAGACACTTTCAGTGTCTTGCTGAGATGCGATTCTTTTCAAAGGCCTTTTACCGCCTATAGAGTCTGCGTGGAATATGCTCGACCAACTAGGAGGAGCTGAGACGATTCATGGCAGTCTAATCAGAATGAAGAATGTCAACGGGATGAATGCAACACGTATCTATTGTGAGCTTAGGGCATTCAAAGTGTTCAGCCGAAGTAGTTCGAACGGGACATGAGGCCAGGATCAGAATGAATCTGGTAGCTATGAAATATCTGAATAAGGCTTCTCCAAGCAGTAGCTCTTCACCAACACACAAAACATGGACACGCAGGGGTTCTGCATTAAATTCAGTCAAAAGATCTTAGGATAGATCTTTCTGAGCTCGATATTTTTGTAGGCCCTAGGGGGCTGATACAGTCTGATATATAAGGCATTTTTTTTCCTTTTTGTAAATAGTTTGGATTGTGCATTCAAAAGAGTTGGTGATTTTTATCAATCCTTTCTTGACAAAATGTATGTTTTTTAACTCAACTGGAATCCAGAATATAACATAGAGTTTACCTGGGAAGCTACTGTTAATGTTTGTATTACTCTCATTTCTGTATTTTAGACTATGCAAGTTCTTAGCTGTGTTTTTCCAAAATCTGTATTCATACCTAAGGTTGTGAAATTCATCTTTCCTTCCTAAGATATGCATGTAGAGCAAACCTATTGAGAATAGTGCATGAGCTGAAAGGGGTTATGTTAAATAAGTGAAAATGCTATCTTTTGATTTCCAGTGTATGTTCTTTTTGTGTTTGTTTCATGATTTCTTTTTAATTCAGTGTATCACCATAGGAATAGTTCAGTTTAGTTTCATTATTTGTATGTATTCCTTCCCCTTTTACCTTCACAGAATTGCTATTTTAGGTGATACCCAAAGGAAGCCAGCCTTCTCCAGAGGTTCATCTCAACTTCAGGCGACCCACAGCCTTGAGATGATCCCATGTTTCACTAGAAAGCTTAGTTCTTACAACTTCGCATAGGGTGCCTTTTTCGATGACAACAATTTATCTTGGTTTAATCATTTGATTTGAGAAACTTTCAAGAATGAAGTTTTATTTGATGTTTTGTTTAAATGGTGACTTGCAATTTGTTATTGAAATCAACACTGTGAATGAATGAAATTGTGTGTTAGTCACAAGTTAATTTTGTTCTGCAGTTTTAGTTAAGAAGTCCTTGAAAGGTAACGAGTCTGGTTAAGTTGGATGAATTAACATTATTTTCTATTCCAAAGCTCTGATCTATCTTTTTTTCTGTTTCTTTAAAAACCCCAGTTAAAATAGGTTTAACATCATGCTTGATCTTAGAACAATCCATACGCTCAACACCAGTAGGCCCCTTGAACATTACTGTTACACTAACCATTGTGCAACATCAGCACAATTGAGAACCAACTACAAAAACCTTGGGAGCTCAAATATCCATGTGATGTCTTTCTCTTTCAGGAGAAAAAAATAGCAATATTTTGTTTGCATGTTGTTGTGCCATCAGACACGTCAACAATACCATCGGCTAAGGATTTTTCTCAATCCAGAGAGCCATGACCAATGAGTTTGAGGCACTGCTTCTCAACATTCTCCCACTTGACGAAGGACTCACTAGCTCTCAATCAACACTCGAAGTTAGTGTATCACTTAAGACACCTACAACAACATCCAAGATATCCACCATCTCAGGCATTAGTTCCAACCATCCTCCAAAGGAAAAGAACAATCCATGGTGTATATGCACCAGTCTAAAGAACACCAACATCAAATCCAACTAATAGAAAAGGATAAAAAATATTGCCACCACTCCACTATGCTCACAAGCTATACAAAAGCATCAACAACATCAAATTCAAAGCTTCAACCTGAACACAATCGTGAAGTCATCCTCCAAAAAAAAAAGAGAGAGAGAGAGAGATAGAACATCAGCTAGAACAATAACCAGGAAAATGACTGCTCCCATCCAACTAAACAAACCCATGCAACTGAAAATAGCACCAACAACAAGTGTTAATCCATCCAATCATCCATACCTCAAAGGTATCCACATCAAAAAACTCATGCCACCTACATATCCAACCCATCAACTGCAAATACAAGCTCCATGTGCCAACCAATCGAAGAAGACCAAACACATGTCCAGGAACTCCAACTGCATGGGTAATGTCAAATATGAAAAGATCAAAGGCATAACGAGTCTACCAATCACAACACATAGAAAGTATAGCCATGTAGAACCAAGGACCACCTAAAATGATCTACAAATCCTACAACCAACTATTGCAAGAAAACATTTCTCTCCACAATATTCCAACAGCTCTCCCATGTCCTCCATATCTGACAAAATAAAGAGATACAGGAACCTCCATGTCATCACTTAGGTGACAACACATGACCACAAACTAGTGATAATCATAGATCCACATAGAAATATCACATCTAAAGTCATATGAATCCTAACATACAAGAAGAAGAACCAGACTAAAGAGAAAAAATTGCAAATCATAAACATGTAGCATACCCTTCTACATACACATCTAAATGTCAACTATGTCAAGTAAGATCTCCTTCACAACCCTAAGATAAAAGCTATAACAATATCCAAACCCGTTCAACCTCAAGAGATCAAACATAACATATGTGCATCATGTAACTACATGGATGTAAGCTTCTCAAAGAAGATCAAACTAATCCATTTCCCATCTCAGAAAATCAACCCACAACCATCCCCTATAATCATCATAAATGAAAATGCAAACCCAAGGAGATAACCATTCTATCCATCTCTCACAATGAATCATCTAGAACTAACTATATAGCTCAAGATCCATATCTATGAAAGATAAAGGACATAAAATCATGCTAAACCATCCTCAAATGAGTTTCCATAATCATCATGAATCAACTCAATCTCATGAGAATCAAAGCATGAGACATAAACACATTTGAAAGATATAATGGGAAAATACCTCTCAAATAATAAACTTCCGAGTAAACCAAGAGTGGGGAATGAGAATGCTCCTCCAAGTTATGAAAGCCATCATGACTCACTCCAAGAACAATCTCCTCATAGGTCTTTGTTTAACTCACGTCCAACCAAGGTGTAGGCTCCTCAAAATTTTTGTTGAGATCTCATCAAGAGTAACCATATCAACAACACTTCTCTCATTTCAAGAGAAAAATAGCCTCACCTCATTCTCTATGTATCCATGAGCACCTGCAAGCAATCATCTCATGCTAAACTCCAAATGCATCACTACACTATCATGAAGTTCTCAAGCATATGACCAATGCACCCAAAACATAGAGAATCACTAGACCACTGTCAAAGCTCCAATCATCTAAATCAAGAACTTATCATGACATCATGATCTTATCATCCCCCTTAGGACATCCCATGCTCCAAGTGAACATACCATGGTCTCAAGAGCAATGCATCATGCCAAAAATCTAATGTGCAATCAAGAGTATATCATGACATAAAAAAAACACACTCTAAACCAACATCACTAGTCAAACACCACCAACACCTCAACCAAAGACTCTAAGGGTCCTATATGGCTCCAAGATGTTACACATCTTTAATATAATGAAGATGACCCATTTCTAAATAGTTTTCATACAAATGTGAAAGAACCCTTATGTAGCAACATGATCTAAGAGCTCCTCCTAGTAACATCTACAACACTAAAGAAGATAATTCACCCACGGTCACTGCTAAAGCTCCCACTGAACTATGACAAACAAGATCTCTAATCATCATGAAAAAATTTATGCTAATTAGAAAATCCTCCAAGTCCATACACCAACACATCCATCTGACAATAAGACCAAGTGACATGAAGATCTCCAAACCAAGCAAAAATGCCATCACTATCAAAAGCTTATACCAAGTTAAGTATCCAAGCTATTCATGACATCATGATACACATGCTTCCTATTCCCATAACAAACTATCCAGATCATCTCATATCATCCATCCTCTCATCTCAAATAAACCACACCAATGCACAAATAACCATAGACAAGGCTAACTAACAAGTTTGCATCAACATTGAACCAACCTCATGGATATAGATAGTCCACTTCTGAGTTGTCCCACAACAAACATGTAGGTAAAGACATCCCACAAAATTGCACAACCCATAGGTTCAATCAATATAACATGAAAACCGATCATTGCATTGGTAATCAGAAAACTAAGATTCAAAAAGAATACCCATGTAGACAACATGACTCAAGCACCAGATCATACACAAATCCGGTTCACCAAATAGGTCCACAACCCGAGCACTATAGTCAAGGAATCCAACAAGCATCACCAAAAGAATGTTGAGTGACTGATCATGTACCAACACTCTCATGCAAAGAAAGCATCTCACCTTGTCACACCATGCACAAAGCATGTATGCAAAACTTCAACTATCTCATCCATCAACACCCCAAAAGCTAGGGTCTAGAAAATAGCTTTAAATGCAACTCCACATAACCACAAGTTTTTCTTGACCATGTAAAACTTGGAAAACCATTGTGTTGTAAAACACCCATGTGCATCCACACCCACTTCACATCTGGAAGACCAAAATTATGAAACAAAAAACACCATAATGATTAAACCAGAATAATGGATTATCATAGATGAGCATTAACCATAGATTTTTTAGGAAAATATATAAAACCCTCAGACCCAAAGACATGAATCTGAACCATGCAAGTACAAAACATCCATAAAGGGAAAAGGGAATTTCAAGAACTCCAGGCCCATTTCAGGAAAACTCCACAACCACCAATATACACATGCATTTGAGGGAGACAAGCTATTACAAAAGCTTCCAGATCATCCAATGATCAACTCCATAGCCTACATGCAATCGGGGTAACAAAAGGCAATGCCTTCCAATACTAGGAAAAAACACCCAACATAAGCACATTACTCCATGGCTGAAAAATAACCCAAGCTTCTCCATATCATCAGCGAGCCTCTCACACAAACACCCAATATGAAATATTTGCTGCAATACAACCACAAAGCAAAAAATCCACCCCATGCATTAAGATTATTCTGCTGCCAACTCATGAGCTTCAAGTCACATCATTTCAATATGACCAATTCAATTTTCTTTGTCTTCACCATCCTTCAAGCTACGTGTTGTCTCCTGAAACTAAAAAAAAGAACAAAAAAATGCCACTCACCAAAGGATCAATCATCAACTGATTCCTTCAGATTTCCTCAAGTTTTCCAAACTAAGAAATCCTCACAGAAGGAATACCTAGAACCAAAAATACCAGGAATAAGAAAACCCTAGAAGATGACTTTGATACCATTTGTAGGGAAATTTTGGTTCATTCCAGAGTGAACATCTGAGATTATTAGTGCCTTTGGTAACACTCATTTCTTTAGATTGCCTCAAAAACACATACTACTATGCCATAAAGTGGAATCAGACATAGTTCATTTCCCACATTAACCCTTAGAGGAAAGTTTATGCAACTTTAATCAATTTCAGCAACATGCATTAAAAAAATTCAATAAGCACAGTCAACAAACATGAAAGATGGAACAAAAAACATGAACACAAAGTTTTACATGGGGAAATACGTTTTGGGTAAGAAAACCCCACACTCCAAAAGCTTATATTTCCATTGTATTATTCAGCAACAAAATATAGTTACAGATACAATTACAGGCTCTAAGCCTTTACAGGATATTTACATCTTGTTCCATCTGGAGATAGTCTGGCAGCATAACCCTTCTCTGATTCACTCTCTCCTCATCATCTCCCATATGTGTTATGGCATTACATTACAGTCTTCAATCATTCTAGGAATCCAATCATTACAACTTCCAAACCAACCGAGTGTCACCAACAAACTTAACTGTCACTAGTTTTATTGTTGCCAAAGTTGTATCAAAATGTTGAAGAAACATAAATCCTCGTCCCTCCAAACTATTACCATCACACCGATATGCTTATTGTTTACTGCTCTTATCGCATACTATCAAGACATTGATGGGATGACTTAGCACCTCCCACCGATACAAGAAAGTCTCACTGATGAAGCTAGCAACTTACCGCCATACCGTAGACACTTACATCTGACAATCGTGGGATGGTAGGAACTATATTGCACCATTGCAAGCCTCCTCACATACCATCATGGGTCAGCGGGACACACACCACACCACCACAAGTCACCCACACAGGCTGTAGCGGGGTGGAGGTACCCACACTACCATCAATCTCTTCATGGACTACCGTGGGGGTGGTGGGGTAACCCCTACACTACCGCTAGTCTACCACTAGTCTCTCTAGCCATTGTTGTGGGATAACGATATAACCACCGCACAACCAACAACATCTTGCACAGACTGACAAAGATCACCATAGGGTGGTGGGTAACACCGCTAACCCACACTCCTTAGTATACACTATTGCGGTACTATGGTACAGTATGTTAAGCAAGCCCGATAAAGACTCAAACCATCAACTAAGGATTTTTATTGATCCAGAGAGCCATGACCAATGAGTTTGAGGCACCACTTCTCAACAATAAAGGATAAACTATGACTTGAAAGAAATGATGTTAGGATGATGTACATACCATGTATATAGACATGATGATGTACATAGGGATTGGGCATATTGATTGATACTACTAGGATGATTGGATGATAGGATTCTGGATTGCATGGATGTACATGTTGGATGATGAAATCTCACAAGGATGTAATGTAACCAAATGATACATGATGTAGTGTTGAAAAATGTACTCCTTTATATTTTCACATTATATTTGCATCTCCTTAATTAATTAGACTTAATTAAGGCTTTAATTGGCCCAATTACCCATTGAAAAGCCTAATTAATTTCATTTTTTGAAAGGGAAACCCACATTTAATCAATGCCTACACTTAATTACACATCTTGGAAAATGTGTGTCCTAGGTTTAGGGCCTAGGACCCATTCACCCAAGGGAAAATGGGTCCTCCTTAAGTCTTGGTACCCATTTCCTAATATGTTTTTTGGCGAAGCTTTAATGATCTAAATTCAAATTGCAAAGGTTGGATTGTGGTGTTTAATTGTCGAGTAATTAAGGAAATACCTATAAATACAAGGTATTTTTATCAATTCAAATCTAAGACTTTTGAGAACACACTTTATGCAAGAATTATAAGAGTCAAGATTATTGTCAAGAGCATTGGAGAGTAGATTTATTAGTCAATTATTGTAGCATTCAAGATCCTATCATGATGTCAAGTTTTATGTGTGTTCATGCATGTTTTTGAGCTAACATTGTGATGTAGGTTTCCAATTTCAAGCAAGCATTCAAGCATCAAGATCTATTAAGAAATCAAGCCATTTCATGCAAGATCCAATCCTTGGAGTGATTTGTTAGACCTCAATCCTCTAAGGGCAGTCATTGAAGGGTTTGGTGAGGTGTAACAAGATTTTTTCACTCATCATTCCTTACATTTTTCCATTATTTCATCATCAAATTTTAATTACCAAACTAGGTTTTGACCAAGGCAAACCCTTATCCACCAAAAATAAACATTTTTCCCTCTTTTTGTGTTTCTAGATTTGCATGTAAAGAAGGATTGAAGATTGATTAAAAGTGCAATTTTGCAAATTTTTCCATGTCTTAACATACACAACCTTATGTAGTGACTTCATTTTTGAAGACAAGCTCTTGGCTAAGCTTTTCCCTAGGTCTTTGAAAGACACTCTTGGAATGGTTTTTCTCTTTAACGAATAACTCAATTAGTTCATTCAATGAGCTTGTTGATGCATTCCTCAACCATTTCCAAGTGCACATTTGTCCTAAAATGACCTTAGCTGATTTAATGAAGTGTAAACAAAAAAATGATGAAAAGATAACTGATTTTATAGTGCAATACCAATTTCTTTACTCATAAATCAACATTAAGATTCGTGATGTCGATCTTCCAAGAATGTTCATTGAAAATTTACAAAAAAAAAATCAAGACAAGATTGGGATGGTGAAATTTCCCTCCTTTACACATTTGTGCATGACTCTTCATGACTATCAGAATTCAGTTAGCCATTGTGACTATGAGAATCAACTAAGGTCATTTTGGGACCAATGTGCACTTGGAAATGGTTGGGGAAGGTATCAACAAGCTCATTGAATGAACGAATTGAGTTATTGGGTAAAGAGAAAAACCATTCCAAGGTTGTGTCTTTCAAAGACCTAGGGAAAAGTTTAGCCAAGAGCTTGTCTTAAAAAATGAATTCACTACATATGGGTGTGTAGCCGAGACATGGTTGCCCCACCCAACCAAAATTTTCAATTTTTTACTAATCCCATGCCAAATCATAACATCTCATTTGTGAAATCTAATGATACCAAGAATGATGTGATGAATGTTGACATGATTGAAGATAACATGAGTGATAATGAGGAAGATTCTATAGATACTATGATTAACCTCATTGATGTTCAACCTCGTAAGGGCCAAACTAGCTTATCTATGAAGATTTATTTCTCACAATTTATGACATAATCAAACATGCACCTAATGGTCCTCTTTACATCGCTAGAAGAATAAATGACAAGCCTACTAATGGGATATTAATTGATCCCATGTGTGTAGAGAATGTGATCACCGAGGAATTCTTTTTTGTGCATGAACTTTATCAATATTCTTATGAACAACCAAAATCATGGATAAAAACACATAATGGTTTTGCTTGCCCTATGATAGCTTCAATCACTCTTCCTTTAAAAGTTGGAATGAAACAATTAAATGTCTCATTCTGTCATCAAACCAATTCTATGTGAAGCTTGGCTATCCATAGCTACACTCCATGAATTTTTCCTTGTCGATATTGCATAAATGCTTAAAATTTCCATTTTGGAATGGCATCTTTATTGTGCATCATAGTGGCTTTAATCTTGTGTCTTCCCATGGGAATTTCTCATTGGATTTCTTTTGGAAAGAACCCATGGAACCTATTAAACCTCATGAGGAACTCTTTTTCAAATCTTACCAAAAGTTCAAGGTAAAGTGCATAGAATAATTAACCCTTAGTAGCATTCCTCAACCCATGATTGAGACTCCTATAATTGATGAAGCCATGATTGAACCAAAATCCATTCCAAGCAACCAAGACAAATCCATGACAAAATCCTCTACCTATTTCATATAGGAGACCAATAGATAACTGTATAAGTCCTATTGTGCCTCCTAAGATCAAATAAGTTTATAAAGCCAAAGAGAAAGTGGTTGAACAACCTTCCACGGTTCCTTTCATTCCTCCCTTGCAGGAAGAAAAGAAGCCAAAGAGCGTAGGTGTGGATGTCATGCTATTGCTCATCATTTAGAAGAAAAGAATGAAACAAAAAACCAAGATCAAACACCAACTCAAGTAATACATGATGACTCTCCACCTTTGCCATAACAAAAACATGAAACTTCAATGGGAATTATCATTAGGCCATGTTATGATTAATGTGGATGATGATGATGATGAGAATGCTAAGATTGATGAGGAAGTGCATAATGAGTTGAATTTATTGTTTTCCTCTTCCATGAACTTAGATGATAAAAACTGTGATGATTCTCCTAAAAAGAGTGACTCACCATGTGTTGAACCTGGTGATGCTACTTGTACAACACTTGTCATTGTCCCTTTGGCTATTTTCCTACCTTCCGCCTATGATGAACAAGATTGGGATATAGATGAACTGCTATAGGTTGACTCACATGTGTCATACTAGTCTTTTCTTTGTCTTCTTTTCATGGTCTTTGTGATTGCATGTGTGTAATCTGATCCCCTATGTAGTGTGTGTCTTTATATGTTTTTGAGCCTACTTTGGATGACCCTTGTCACTCTGCTGGTACAAGGATATAAAGGAAGTGAATCCATCATGGCATTCTTCTATTTGTATCTACATTCTTCTATGTACATTGTACCATTATCTTTTCATTTGTCTTGTGTTTTCCTTTTGGGGATGACACAAGATGTTGAGACATTTAGGTCTCTTCCATGTTGACCCAAAATATTTTCTTTGTTTTCACTCTCTATGTCTCATTCTTCCTTTGTGCTTCTTGTTTCATTCATTATATTGGGATGATTCTAGGCTCAATTATATCACTATAGCAAAGACATAACACTAACCCTAGATCCATGGATCCCTTATGTGTTATCTTAGGATTACATGTGGTGGGAAACCTCCTTTCCATGATGTAGCTCTATTTGGAAACATATGTTTAGCATAGGGCTTTCCAAATAAAGATATCATGTATTGGCATTATCATTTTTCTACTTTAAAGTAATTGCTCACAGCATGGTGTTTAGCAATTTCTTTAAAGTGGGGGGATACATGTCCTCACTCATTGTTTAAATATTCTCTTCAAAGTGTGGCTTTTTTACTTCATGTGATGTGTCTTCTTCTTGGTGACATTTGGTTTGATGTCCTTCAAGAGTGTGACCTCTCTTGACATATAAAATTCCTCTTAGTGGTAATGTTATGGCTTACATTCCCTAAGGTGTAAATATTTTATCTCTCAACTATTCCTCTCTTGGTGACATTAAGCATGATGTTCCCTAAGGTGTGACCTTTCATGAACTAAGAAAAAAACCTTTGACTATCCTATCCTATTACATTTACAACATTGTCATGGCCACCAAGCATAACACAACTTGCTTTCCAATGGTGTCTTTTTGTTTTTCATAAGTGTCTAGCATAACATAGCTTGCTAACCTTGTGACCATTTTTGTGGCACCTTTGTTGCAAGTATGAAGGTGTTTTCATTGATGTCAAATGATTAATTGGTTGTCAACTGGTTTTTGTTGTCATTGATGTCATGAAAGTTGGTTATTAGCTATATATGTCAAGGATATTGTGAAAATTGTAATAAAGAAAGTTTGTAGGTATTGTAGGCTCTTGGATATGCTTCGGGATTTGTTCTTATGCTTGTGTGATTCAAATATATTGTTCATGGTTGTTGATGGTTACTATATCAAAAATTTGGGCTTCTAGATCGTTGTACATTGTGAGATACTTTCTCCAGTATGTGTAATATGCTTTTCTGTGTATCTAGTTGTGGTCTGAGATAAATGTAGTTACTTCAGATTTCTTTGAATTGTGGTTTCAGGACGTGTGGTTCTAAAAATAAGCTGATATGATCATGTTCAAGTTAATTTTTTTACCTAGAGATATTCGATCGTGTTAAGGCTGTGTGTGCTTAATTATTTTGTATTTTACACTGGTATTGGCCGACTTTGTGTTAAACACTACTTATGAAGATCATGGAAGTGTGTTGAGGCATGTTGGGACTTATTTAGGTCCTCACTAAGTGTTTGTTTGGTTCATCCTCATTCTAACTCCATCGTAGAATGTTTTGGCATCCACCTAATTTGAATTTGTAAATGCAAATGATGTGTGGCCGACCTTGGATGAGTTTCAAGGTTGAAGATAGTATAAATATAAGTTGAGATGTTTGTGAAAGATGAATGCAAGAGCAAGATAGATGTGAGATAGATGTGAAACAGTGTGTGTGTGATGCAAGTTTGAGCAGATCGATACAAAATTCAAGTGGCAAGTTTCCGGAAGCAGTGAGCTGAAGGTGTACTCTATCATTCAAGCATGTCTGCAAGTGTGTGAGTGAACTATGGTGGAAATCTCCATTTCATTGAGATTTTTTTCTCTCTGTAACAAATCTCTTCTATCTTCTTTGTAATTATGTGGTAGTGATCCCTTCGGGTGGTTAACCCTTATTGGACAATGAGTCCTATTCTGAAAAGTAAGTCATGTTTTGGCAGTGAGCCTTTGTATTTGGTTTTAATATTCTCTATATTATGATTTAATCCTCACCGTCATTTTTCCCTCATTGGTTTTTCCACATAAATCTAGTGTTATTGTGTGTATGGTTTTGCTTTTTTTGGTTTCTACTCTTACACTTAATGATTAATCATACAATTAGCAAAGCAAAGGTTTTGTGAATGATAATTGATCTAACCTTTGGTGGGAGTTTTTAAAGGTTAAAATTGCTACAACTAATTCACCCCCCTTCTTAGTTGTCTTGTTCAACAACCTTATCAAATTTATTCGGAGGTATAACTTTTGGTATGGTTGACGTATGCGATCCTATAAACCTAGCATGACTTTCCCATCAACCACCTTTTTGTGGGTACATAACAACCTAGCGTATGTTTCTCACTTTCTTGGGGCTCACCTAGTGGACATCGGGTTTCACTATCTCTCGTGAGTATATTTTGTTCGCATAGTGGAAAATCAATTTTCACTTGTAAAATTTTTTTATGGAAAACACAACTATGGATAGTCCATCCTTCATTTTCTTTATTTTTGCATTAATTTTTACATTGTATGATTGTGCATCTTGTGTTGTTTTTGTAAGAACGTGTCCCTTTGTGCTTATGTTGGTTTACAATGTGATCTTGATCCTAGGGGCTTGGACACCTCCTTGATCTTTTTCATCCTATCCCATTGACATTTGTGCACTTGGACATCTTTTGAATTATTTTTCTACTTTAGTGTTTGAAAGTTCATACTCTCACTAAAGTGGGGGCTAAATGTAGTGTCAAAAAATGTACTCCTTTACATTTTCATATTATGTTTTCATCCCTTTAATTTATTGGACTTAATTAAGTCTTTAATTGGCCCAATTATGAATTCACAAGCCTAATTAATTTTTTTTCCAAAAGGGAAACCCACATTTAATCAATTCCTACACTTAATTACACATCTTGGAAAAAATGTGTCCTAGGTTTAGGTCCTAGGACCCATTCACCCAAGGGTGAATAGGTCCTCCTTAAGTCTCAGGACCCATTTTCTAATATGTTTTTGGCGGCATTTTAATGATCTAAATTCAAATTGCAAAGGTTGACTTGTGGTGTTTAATTGTTGGGTAATTAAGGAAATACCTATAAATACAAGGTCTTTTTATCAATTCAAATCTAATACTTTTGAGAACACACTTTATGCAAGCATTAAAAGAGCCAATATTATTTTCAAGAGCACTGGAGAGTAGATTTATCAATCAATTATTGCAGCATTAAAGATCCTATCATGATTTCAATATTTATGTGTTCATGCATGTTTTTGAGCTAACATTGTGATGTAGGTTTCCAGTTTCAAGCAAGCATTCAAGCATCAAGATCTATCAAGAAATCAAACCATTTCATCCAAGATCCAATCCTTGGAGTGATGTTTTATACCTTAGTCCTCTAACGGTATCCATTAAGGGTTTGATGAGGTGTAACAAGTTTTATTCATTCATCATTCCTTAGATTTTATTAGTATTTCATTATCAAGGTTTAATTACCAAACTAGGGTTTAACCAAGGAAAACCCTTATTAACCAAAAACAAACATTTTTCTCCTCCTTTTGTGTTTGCAGATTTGCAGGTGAAGAAGGATTGAAATTGGATCAAAAGTGAAATTTTGCAAATTCGTTAAAGTTTTCATCCAAGTTGTCAAGACACAGAAACTCACCTACAAGTTTTATTTATGACTTTTTGATAGTCAAACTTGGTGGAATTGGTGTAGAGTCCCTACTAGTTTCTAGTAAACTTGGTGGCAATCACATAATGCAAAGGGAAAAACTAGCTAAATAGTCCACATAACATTTGGAATGACCTTCATTGAATTATCAGCCAGGGCTAATATGCTTGTTATGGTATTGGCACTGTATGTGATTTCAAAGACTTGGAACTACCTAAATCATTCTAGTAAATATATTACACTTGTTGGGAAATCATAAAAATACAAAACAATAAATAAAGTAAAGTTGTCTTTATGGCTACGAGTGCCTATAGTATAAGACTATAGCTAACTACTATTCAGAAGTGAATGATGGAAATTAACTGAACTGTTAATTAAACCTATACTACACTCCGGAGTATAACTAACTCTAACAATTACAGTATAGTTATGAAACATGAATTGTTCATGCATTCATCAATGACTGAAACATAAAGAATTTGTTTAACACAATTTGCATGTATGAAGTAACAACTAAAATATAATTGAAATAACTAAAAAGAAAAGAGTGAAGGAAAATTATCTTGAGTGGCCCTTGCTCAAATAGTTGTTTTCACTAATCTAAACCAAGTATAACTCCTTAGATCCAATATAATCCTAATAACTCAAATTCATTCAAATCCAAAATATCACAAACAATTCTGATGAAAGATCTTATTCATGAAATCATAATATCACAATAAATAGTCTACATAACAACTAAAAACTGAAAGTATCTGGTAACTGTATTCGCTACCAATTGATAAAACTAGCTGACCAATAATTGACTAACTAACTTAAAACTCAAACACCAAGTTGTACATATAGGCATAGGGGAGCTTATTAAAAATAGGAGTCTAAATTGAAACCATTAACTACCACTCCCTAGATTTTAGAGCGTGACAAAGATTCAATTAAATCTAACTACAACTAGAAAAGAAGAAGAGTCCAAGTTGGATTGTGACTCTGTTGTAACAAAAATGAATGTGGAATACTCAAAACTAGTTATGTTAGAATCCCAATTGTAACAGGGCTCTTCCTTCTCTAGTGCCTTTATTAAATGTCATAATGATGCACTATCTCCTTCATTAAATGCCTCCATGCTATATTCATCATGTTCAATTTATTTTAGGACATCCCTTGTTTCATTATCTAGGAACTCCTTCAATTGCAAGCTACATCCTACAATTGGTGTGTAGGCTAATTGCCTCCTCTGGTTGCAAGGGGTTGGTTCACAAAATATATACACAATACTAATAACCATGACTAAGCATAGATATCCAATCACAATTCATACATATTTACACATAAATCATGCATTAACCATCACATCATAATTATATTTCCATATACTTAAACTAAGTTCAGGGTTTACATAATAGTTATCAAAGATAGCATAATGCATGAACATGTATAGGAGAAATTTCTAGGTAATGTCTATAAGCATGCATAAAAGATGTAAAAACTAACTAATATCTAGACTCATCATTTCCCCCCAACTAACCTTTTTCTTTCCCTCAAGAAAATCAACTAGGGCTAGAGGTTGTAGTGTAGTGTAATTTCTCTGAGATCCATGGCATTGTTCACTCCTTTGATCTACTTTAGGTAAAAGCATCTGTAGATTGAAATTCTCCTCATTCTAGTAAGTTCGGTCTACTCACATTCCTCCATTTTATCTCCTGTCTAATATGGTACTAGATAAAGGAGTATTGGCGGTTGGAATGTAAGTGGCATCCATTTAAGTGCTTTGTCAATAGAAAAATCAATGTACCTGTGCACTCTTTCAATCACGACCATGAAGTTATACACTGAATGGGGCACTTTCCTTTATAATTCTGGAGTCAAACTATCCCATCTTTCCTACACATACTTGTAACAATGATGAACCAGTCCAATATTCAATGTTTGCATTCTATTATAATCATGTATCCTTAATTTCATGATCTTCCCTCATGCACCCTTGTGATCCAAAAGTTGTAACCATTCATCTATGATTGCATCAGGGTTCTTATATTCTTTTCTTACTAGGAGAGCAACTAATTTTTCTCTCTCATCATACTCCTCCATGAATTCACCCCTGAATTTTACATTTCTAAAGTAGGATGCTAGTGCCCTTACCTACAAATCCCCCACACACATCAAGGGGTTCAATTTTGTCTCCTTTGGAACTACATAATTATGCAGATAATATTCACAAATTTGGTCATGTTCATCTGGTGTAGCATCAACAAAAATATCAAGGAAATCAAATTTTCTGCTCATGGAAACTGGAAAATTGCTTATCAACCTACTGAATTGGAGACTCAAAAAAATTTCTTGGAGAAACAAGGCATAAGTCCTAGTTGGGGGTCTACATATGACAATTTGGGCAACCTTGTCTACTACCTCTTCCACTTTAACTGCTAACTTTCTCAATTCAATGTCCTTACCCTCCAGTATCTTGGTGTGCTCTGTCATCATTTCTTCCTTTTTCTTTTTTCAATTTTCCTTTTGTTGAGAAAATTATTGGGTAACCTCCCACAGTTGGTACCCAAGGGACATGGTTGTATGATAAGTTGGGGTTTTTGTAGTAGGGGGTCTCTGATTTTTAGCTGCAAGCTCTCTATTCCCTGCGTTGACCATGGTAAGTTGTTCCAATAGGTCCAATTTTTCCCCATGTCCATATGTTTTTAGCTTTTCCTCCAACTCCTATATCTTTATCTCTAACTTTTTATCCGTTTTCTCATAAGTCCATACCAGTTCCTCTAGTTGTTTAATCCTTTCTAAAGCTTCTTGTAACTCTTTCCTAAAATTTATGTCTTCCAGAAATATTTCCTCATCTTCTAAAAATTGCTCATCACAACCCCCTATATAATCATAACCCTCTTTATCAGGGCTAACTGGGGTTTCCTTCCTTATTTTATTGGAAAAAAATACATCCTTTGAATCTAACTTAGAGGTGGTAGATATATACCACTTTCTCTTTATAGGAACATGTACATTTTCAAAGCCGTTTACTTTCATTTCTAAATTAGTTTCAACCATCATAAAATATTCTTCTTGTTGTCCTTTGTCCCTTGCTTCCTCTTCTAGTTTCTCCACACTTCCTCTCATAACACCTTTCTTTCTCAAGAGGCCAAAACGCCTAGGTGGGGTAAATTTCCTTTCCTATGTATCCTTTTTTTTCTTCTATACCTTGGAAGTACTTGTGGAGGAACTACCTCTCTTTTTCCTGGTCCTAGGTCTTTTAGAGGAAGATGGGGTCTCTTTTTCTATAGGTTGGCTAGAGGCTACATGTGGTAAATCTTGCACATTTTGTTCCTTAGGGTCACCTTGGTTGTGAGTAGGTGAAGCCATAGGTGAAATAGAAGGAGTTTCTCTTATAGATGAAATAGGTGATTCAAGGGTTTCTAGAACTGTAGGTTCCTCAAGGATGTGATTAATGTCTTAAAAAAATACAAAACTCTCCCAAGACACTTGGGGATGTTGAATCCTAAGACTCCTTTTCACTAACAAGCTTATTATACAATAATGTGATAACACTGAATCATTTTGCTTCCTCTAATATTCTGACCCCATTCTTTTGAGAAAATTGTAAAGATAATTGGGCACATTGACCAATCTATTATAACGAAGATGAATTAGCAACTTAAAATGCACAATGTACAAAAGAGATAGCCTACCATCACATGTAATATATTTAATGATATAAGAAGCATAGGAGGCATATACCCATGGCAGTGATTGTATCTTGGTACCTTGTGATGAGGAATCAAGTTTTTCTCATAGCTCTCTAAACTTGTCCCTAACTACAACTACATTCAAATGCTTGAGCAGGGAATTCAGCTCCAACACTTGGTATACCAGAAACTTGTGCAATTGCAACCTTTGAAGCATTCACTTTTAACCCCTTGACTATGGCCGCATCAAATTGCTTCATCATGTGCTCATTGATTTTTTTCAATTTTAGGAAGTAGTCCAACCATCCAACCCTTGTAAAAATGGGTGTCCTCCAATATTTGTGTGTGGGCTTATGGATCCCTTTTTATAATGTCACCTCCCATAGTGAAATACTCTGCCTCTGCTCAAAGCTTTGGAATTTCAACTCAAATTTAGTTCAACTACCCTCAAACCCTCTCTATTCTGCTACACTCACATGCACTTTTCCACTATAACTACAACTATTACATCCCCTAATTTTCCTCTGTATCAACTTAATTCAACTTGAATTGGGTTCAAATTAGCTTAGAATCTAGGGAATTGACAACTAAAATTGATAGCAAAAGGTTCTAGGTGCAAAAGGTATTAAGGAAAAAAGGGTTCATATGTTTGTTTCTATATTTGGATTTTGGTGGCAAAAAACTAAAAATTTGGTTGATATATTACTTCCCCCCCAGCTTAAGTTTTGAAGCGACCTCACTTCAATTCATGTGAAATAGGTGAAGGGGTATGATTGTAAAATATGGAAATAAAATTAATGACTAGATAGCATGCCAAATTTAATGCAAATACATAATGAAAGCTTTGGAAATATATGATAACGATGGTAGTGTAGTATGCGTACCTATCAGATGTGATTAAAATAACTCTGCATGTGTGAGGTTGATTGAAGAGTATCCGCAGTATGATATTGATTTGACAAGAGTTCATTTCAATGTATGGTTAAATGAATGACAAGTTGGCACGTGTAATGGAATAAAGAGGAATGTATGGATGATGGGATATGAAGTGACAGTTTGATTGCTTGAAATTTGAATTGGAAATGTGGAATGGAATGAGAATGTTGCAAGCATGAGAAAAAGTGGAGTGAAAGGTGATGAACTGTAATTAATTTGGTACAAGTTTTTAAACATGCTATCAGATAGCGTTGTAGGTACCTTCTACAACAGGTCCCAAACTGAACTGTGACAACTCACATGTACTAACCTATAGGTCCCTACTATAATAGGTCTCAAACTAGATTGTAGTAGCTTTAATACATTATGCTACAAGTCCCTTTGTAAATATGAAGTTCTAAGGTAGGGGGGCTAACCACACCTAGACTCTAGGTCATGCAGAGCCGAGAGTGGAGAGCCGCCCTATCTTACCTCAAGCTAACGGGTGTTTAAGACAAGAATCAAGAATGAAGAGAACTCTCAAGCTCTTTTATCACTCTACAAATCCAAAAACCTAAACGAGGCTAGACGAGCTGGTTTCTAGAGTCCAAACTACACCTCAGACAACTATCTATCTAAGGACAACAGTGCAGGTTTGGGATGACAGCGTGACGCACTAGCATCTCTTTGGCACGTTGGTGTCCGTACGGCCAAAAAACTTAAAGTATAGTATAGAAAACAAAAGAACCTACTAACTGCCTAGCTGGTTAACTTTAACAAAATAAATAAAATGATGAAATACGAGAAATAACTGTATAAATGGAAAAGAACATAGATGAAAGTGAGGGTGACAAATATCAAATTACTAAAGCTCCAGTTTGCCAACGAGCTCCACACACATGTACACCTACACACAGCCAAGAGAGGGAAAAGTGTTGGGCTGTGTAGGGGTTTTCCTCAGTCAAACCTCCACTTTGGTGTTTCCACCTCCACAGACAACCAAAAAAGCCATGAAGCAGAAAGTGCGATAAAGGAAAAATAAAGGAAACTATCAAACACTACAAAATATGCAATTCTACTCTATCAAACCACAAGAGGAAAAAGAGAGTGATGCAATACCACCTCCACCCAAAGGCACTCAAGGCTAATGAAGGGAGAATGCAAGGCGACGAGCTTGGAAAAGTCGACACGACCACAGTAGGGATGTAGGGAGGTCTTGCAAGACTCCAAACTCGCAACTTCTATGGTAGCACCACATGTACAAGGATGGAATTGATGGAGTAAAAAGCTTGTTTGCTGCAATTCTCAATGGAGTTGTGTGAAAATATTGAGAGATCAATAATGTTGAAGAGAATGTTAAAGAGAGTGTAAAAGATAGTGTAGAAGATCTTGGAAAAATGAATGAATGGATAAGATAGTCATTTTCGGGGTTGTTTGGTTGACACAAAGGCATTATTCTTTGTTCCTAATGGATAATGTAACATCCCTATGGACACCAGAGGTAGGAATCTATCAAGGACGACAACATGTCATGTAGATGTCTGTGCACTGCACTCGTATCCCCGACAAATATTCCCCCACTGACACACAAGAAAAATGCCAAGTGGACGGAAGGCGGGTGGGTGATGTGGAATTATGCCTTCGGATTTGATTTTCTAAGGTGATGGTATGCAAAAGGGGAACTTACACAAGGGGTGCAAATTTGCTCCTATACATTTTCCCCCACTCTAGCAAGCACGACTATCGATGAGTGTTCAATAAAGTAGATTGAAGAGTTAGAAATGTACACCTAAATCGTCAAGGAAGCATACCACAATTTAGAAAACTTGAAAGCATAGAGCAGGAAAAGGACTCCATAGGTACTCTCTCCTGAGGAGATTCGAACAAAGGACTCCACAGCTTCGTGGAACTATGAAGTTGAATGAAGTACATCGAAGGCCTGTAGACCAACGATACAAAAATCTCATAGGATGCAAGCACTTCACAAGCCCTCGGACCTGCAAAGAAGGCATTCCCTCAAGTAATCTCTCATGAAGGAAGCCCAATGTAAGGGGACTCCGCAGAGTCGAACTAGAAAGCAGCCTCATAGGCGTACCTACAAAGCAACATATTAATCTATAGATAAAACATGTTAGAAATCAAAAAGAAACCACACAGGGAAACCAGAAAACAATCACACAGAAAGTCAAAAAAATGAAGGAATATCATTTAAAGGGATCCCTTAAGAACCCTTCAAAAGAAGAGGGGTCCACTAAAGTGACATATTGTTTGAAAATTAGAAAGCGCTTTTCACAAATCAACATCAAGGAATCCTTTCAAAAGATGTTCACTTCATCAAATAATTTGAAAGGAAAAAAATTCCCTCTCGCAAGGGGAAGGTCGAGGCTTCTCCCATAGGAAAATCTACTCCCTCCTTCGAGGAAATTTTTTGAAGTTCTTTCTTTGCGAACCCATGACAAAGGAAACACGTTCCACTAGGGGTCCTTATTGAGAATGTGATTTTTGAAAAGAGGTTCGCAAATATTTTTGAGAAAATATTTGTTGGTCACCGAATGCATTTTCTAAAAATCAAAGTTCACATGATAGCCCCCCCTTAAGGTGGTGCATGTTGAATGTAGAGGCACACGATATCCTAAGGAGAGAAAAGGAAGAATGAAAAAGTGATGTTGTGGCCCATGAGGCATACCGAGATGTCACTGTGGTAATGTTGTCGCACACATGAGGGACAACACATAAACACCACAACATCATGAATCAATTAAAGAAGAGATAAAGATAACAAAACTACAAAAAGAAACAATAACATCACGAACAAGGGACACATGGGCAATCTGATATTTTGAGGTTAGAGCTGCTCATAAATATATATATAAGTATAATAGTATATTTAATGAACTATCATCAACCCCCTACTATATCAGATCATATGAGGAATGCACGAGAAAATAAAGTAAAAATAAAAAATTGGGTCAACATGGCAGGGAAGCCTAAATACCCCCAACACTTTGCATCATCTCCAATCTGTCGAAAATCAATACAAATAACAAAGGAAGAATGATGCCAAAAATAGAGGAATTTTTATGACACATAATCACTCTTGTATCCAAGAACCTACAAAGGTGACAAGGGTCATCCAAGAACACATAACGCAAGAACAGGGGAACAAAAACACACACACACAATCCACACTACAAATAAAGAAGAGGTGCCCCCTAACACTCATCAAACAAGAGGTCATTGTCCTCCCAATCTAGATCATTATACGGGGAAGGAAGACGAGCCTGCAAGGGCATAATGATAAGAGGGGAACCCTCTGACCCTCCCTCAACAAGAGCCAAGGAAGAAGGCCCTACGAGTTCTTCTCCACTCAATTCTTGTGGAGCAAAGGTCAGCAACTTCATGAAGATCGCTGATAGGTCTGAGACCTCATCCAAGGAGTTAAACATGTACTTCACATGAGTGCCATGTGTTACCTCAATGAATGAGGAAGGGGTGCCCGAGATTCATTTCTAGGCTCACCAAGTGACTCGGGATTGGTGACAAACTTAGGGGAAGTTGAAACTTGCTCCATCACTAGGACGACACATGCTAGCATAGGACCACCCTCTGAAGAAGGTGGACTCCTCTTACGCCCCCATTGCTAGAAGGGCCAACCTCCACCTTCCTCTTCATTGGAGGATTTGAGCTCCCCATGGATAAGGAAGGAGACACGAAGGAGGAGGAGAAACCCATGATGGACACCACCAAGGTGTTAAGCATGTCCATGGGCTTAGGGAACGATGTGATGTATGGAAGGGACATCAAGAGAGGTGGCTCGATTGAAGGAGCAATAAACACTTGCACCTTTTTAGGGTCAAAAGTGTTTACGCTTGCAGAAGGAGCCGAAAGCAGTGTTGAGGCTAACTGAACTAAAGCAGAGGGGATGGGAGAGGAGGACACAACAGCAAGCCCTAAAATAGGGGCAGTTGACTCCCCTTCCTTCCTCTACAAAGCAGCTTGCTCAGCCATCAGAGCCTTTTTCCAACGCTTGTGCTCATTTTTGTGACTCTGAGAGCTAGAGGCTAGGAGGTGAGATGGGACAAAGGGATCCTACTCAGCCATTGAAGTTTCCATCACAGTCATTTCTGGCAGAGGAAGAGACTCTTGGACGAGGGAAAGAGGGAGGGACTAAGAGGAGGTTGGAGCAACAATGAAGGAAGTCATCTCTAATGCCTCAGTGACGAGCCTCTTCCCATTCACTTCCTTAGGAGCAGGAGCAGTAGGAGGTTATGGAGGCTAAGACTTAGAGGACTCCTCACAGGGGCCTTTCTTTCTACCATACAGGTAGGGAGAAGGTCCAAGAGGCATAGTAGGAAGGTCTGATATCCTAATCTTGGCTTTATGCTAAGCAGGAACCATTGGATTTCTTATGTGAAATCCAGGAGTAGTCATCCAAAACTCTACTTCAGAAAGGGGGGAAAAAGAGGCACCCTGAGGATGGGTAGGCCTATCCTTTCCCTTTTGAGAAGAGGAGGTAGCTTGTTGCTGCACTACTAGAGGGGTCACTTTTAGCTATCCCTTGCCCCTGATTTTGTACTATACATAGTTTCGGTAAATCAGGTTTTTTCTTGGGGGAAGTGTACCAACCGGGGCAAGCCAAAAATGATCCAATGAATAACCCCCACAAGATACCAATGGATGATATCTAGTGTCATGCATGACATGCACAACACCTTCGTGGGAGAAATTTAAACATTTATGAACAACGGAAGTGATTCTATTCATGGAATCTAGCCACGAAACACCCAACTTCACCCTGAACAAATCAGATTCTAGAATAACATCAAAGATTGTATCCACAGCCCTAGGTCCAACTAGGATGGAAAGAGTTATAGAGCCATATGACTTAAGAGAGATACCATCATGCATATGAATGGTAGACTTTGTTTCTTCATATTCCTCCCTTTTTAATGAATTTAACCATAACATATCCTTTGTAATAACATTCACCCGGCTCGCGGGGTCAACTAAGATTTCTATCACAATGTTCCCATTGAGGCGAATAGGAATGTATAGGGGAGAGGGCTTATTATTCAAAGGCACATCCTGCAAGGTGAATACCACATCTAGTGAACCAATCATAGGTTGCAGGGGAGGAGTAATCGAGACCATGTTAACATGCACTGAAGGTTGAGGAGAAGCATCAGAGGGGTCAATAATCAAGTTCGTACAATGGGACGGAAACGGGTATGTGTAAATCTGCAACTTGCTATTGGCCTTTGCTACCGATTTGTTTATATTTTGTTTCTTCCCATAGAGACGGATGGTACCCTCATCGATGTGATCCTGTATCTCATGACGCAGGCACATGCAACGCTTGGTATTATGCTTGTTGACACGATGGTACTGGAAAAAAGCATTCGCATCATACCAATGATGATAAGGTTCCTTTAGAGGTCAAGGGTTTTCCAAAGTTATGATCTTCTCCTTCAACAAATTTTGCAAAATGGAAGAATAAAATTTTACTAATTTTGTAAATTTCCTATTGCATCTTAGGTCATGATCATTGGTCACGGCGACTACATTTACAACTGCTTTACCTTTTCCTGAGATGGACACAATAGACTTTCCTTCTGAATGAGAGCACGAGGAAGGTCTCCCAAACTAAACTACTATTTGTTGATATTCCTACAACACGACACACAGATGCACAAAGGAAGGGTATTTGATTAGGGAAAATTTATCTTGTCAGGCTCATTGCAGGTTTCCTATGAACACCTTCTACACATCAGAGTCAGGTAGAGGGTACGAGATCTATGAAAAGAGCAATTGGTATCACGCTATAAAATCAATTATCTTCTCGTTATCCCCTTGCTTACATCAGACGAGATCCAAGAAAGTCATCTTCAGACCGATCTTAGCCTAGAATTGATGAAGAAAATGGTTAACAAGCTGATCAAATGAAAATATAGAATTATCCGGCAAGGAACAGTACCACTCGAGTGTCACGTCCTTGAGAGATCGAGGAAAGAGTTTCGCCATCAAAGCATCATGATGAAAGAAATTTGTACACATGGTATTGAAGGAAGACACATGTGTTTGCAGATCCCCTTTACCACCATATTTTTTGAACTTAGGAATTTCCATTCCCTAAGGGAAAGGAGTACTCAAAATCACCACCGAAAATGGGCTATGTCGAAAGAAAGGTTGAAAAATAGGTTGGGCGAAGGCCTAGGAAAGGCTCGCCAACTAGTTTTGCATCTGTGCCATGTTTTGAAGAAAAGCATTCAGAACAAGGTCGAATGATGACAAAGGCCTAGTGGAACCGCTAGAACCACCTCCGGAGCCACCTCCAAAGCCACTACCATGACCACCTCCAGAGCTACCACCATTAGTAGGGCCTCCATCGGATCCACCTCCACTATCGAAGACACCACCATGGCCTCCACTAGAGCCACCTCTACCAGTGCCACCCCCACTATTGAAGCCGCCACCACTCATTCCACCAGAGCCCCCACAACTAGAGGTAGTAGGAGGGGTGAAACTAAACCCAAGGGGTATCCTACTCACCTTGAGAGTAGGGGGCTTCTGAGAAGCAAAGGAAACACTAATCGAAGGTCCTATCTCTGCCATGCACACAGACATCGTAGGCATCAGGACACCTATTTTTCTTTCATAGGCATCAAGCACCTCTCCTCGGGTAGTACCTGATCTAGTTGTGTACGAGGGGATATAGGCTTCAGTCAAATCAGTAAGACCACATAAGAACTTTATGCTTTTCTAATCCTTTCCTAATAGATATATCACCTCGCTAGGAAGTCTAGTGGCTCTCGCAATGTTCAATGCTTTGTCCAAATGATTCACAAGGTCTAACAATCTATTATCTAACGCCAAAAGGTTTTCTGTAGGGATATGCACAACACCATCCTCATCTACGAATGAAGCCATAGGGGATACTGAGGGGTAGGAGCATGAGCGATCTCATCCATGAAACCCATCTCATCAATAAAACCTGTAGGAAAACTAGTGGTATAGTCAGTAGCTAGACTAGTAGAAAAAATGGAGGTAAAACTAGAAGTGACCTTCGTCTTTTCCATCAGTAGGTGTCACACACTTCTCCTAACAATGTACCTAGAATCCATGGACTAGGTTGTGATGCTCATAAATCTTTAGAACACTCAAGTTTTCAATAGTTACTAGGTGCAGAGAAAAAGTCTCAACACAAGCAAATGGATGGGCGTTGTTTCATGTCGGGTTCACCAGAAATGTAAGGTAGGGGGACCAACCACACCAAGGCTCCAGGTCACAAAGATCCAAGAGTGGAGGGCTACCCTATATTACCTCAAGCTAACACATGTTTAAGACATGAATCAAGAATGTAGAGCACTCTCAAGTGCTTTTTTCACTCTATAGATCCAAAAACCTAAATAAGGCTAGACGAGCTAGTTTCTAGAGTCCAAACTGCACCACAGACAACTCTCTGTCCAAGGACGATAGCGCAGGTCTGGCACAAAAAGATGAAGTGCTAGCATCTCTCTAGTGTGCTAGTGTCCATACGGATAGAAAATAGAAGAACCTACTAACTACCTAGCTAGTTAACTTTAAGAAAATAAATAGAATGATGAAATACGAGAAATAACTGTATAAATGGAAAATAACATAGATGAAAGTGAGGGTGACAAATATTAGCTCGTTAAATCTCCAATTCACCAGCAAGCTCCATGCACATGTTCACCTACACAAAGCCAAGAGAGGGAAAAATGTTGGTTTGTATAGGGGTTTGCCTCAGTCAAACCCCCACTTTGGTGTTTCCACCTCCACGGATAGCCAGAAAAGCCACGAAGTAGAAAGTACGATAAAGGAAAGAAGAAAAGAAACTATCAAACACTACAAAATATGCAATGCTACTCTATCAAACCACAAAAGGAAAAAGAGAGTGATGCAATACCACCTCCACCCAAAGGAACTCAATGCCAATGAAGGGAGAATGCAAGGAAACGAGCTTGGAAAAGTTGACACAACCACAACGGTGATGAAGGGAGGTCTTGCAAGACTCCAAACTCGCAGCTTCTACGGTAGCACCACATGTACAAGGATGGAATTGATGGAGTAACAAGCTTGCTTGTTGCAATGCTCAATGGAGTGTGCGAAAATCTTGGGAGATCAAGAATGTTGAAGAAAATTTTGAAGAGAGTGTAGAAGAGAGTGTAGAAGCTCTTGGAAGAATGAATGAACAAGATAGCCATTTCAAGATAAAAATGGGAAGGAGCCATTTTCAGGTCGATTGGTTGACATAGAGGCATTATGCTTTGTTGCCACTGGAGAATGTAGCATCCCTGTAGACACCACAGGCAGGAATCTATCAGGGATGGCAGTGTGTTGCACAAACATCTGCATGTCGTGCTCACGTCCTCAAAAAATATTCCCCCACTGACACACAAGACAAACACCAAGTGGATGGAAGGTAGGTGGGTGATGTGGAATTATACCTTTTGGTTTTATTTTCTAAGGTGAGGGTAAGCAAAAGGGGAACTTACACAAGGGGTACAAATTCACTCCTATACATAAGCATTCCTTGAAGAAGATTATGAATCATAGTAACTATGTTGTGTGTGCATAAAAGTGTGGGATAGTAATTTATACCTGAGTAACCTTAGGAGATGAACTATGTAGGTCATCTACTAAGGCACTGTGAGAACTGATAGTATCTTTTATTGAGGTGTTATCTTGTGATTGATTGTTTGTATCTGAACCATTATTTTGACCATATAAATACACTAGTGAAAGAAGAAAATCATCTTTTGAGTTGGCTATTTATATATTTTCAATCTATGTCCAACCATCTAGACTATAACTTACCCTTGTGGTCTTTGTATTTAGAATCATATAGTAAACCCCAGTCACCTACAGTGAATTCTTTAGCCTTTATAAACTGATTATGCCATGTAGTTCACTATTTTTGAATGATATTTGTATGATGCATGTCCTTCATTTAATTTCATGCAATCCATTTAGAATGTGTAACCTTTCTTTCTATACTTTTTTCAAATCCATTCCAAGATCCACTATTGTCATAAGTGTCTTGTACTCAAACTCTATTGGCAAAACTATTGTTTTCCCATAAACTAATTCATAAGGTGTGAAACCTGTAGTTACTTTCCATGTTGTTATGTAAGCCCACATTGCTTTAAGTAGTCTTGATGCCCAGTCCTTTCTATGAATTTGCATTATTTTGGTCAAAATATTCTCAATCTCTCTATTTGTAACCTCCATCTGCCCATTAGCTTATGGATGATAAGGTGTTGATTTTTTATGTCTTATTGAATATTCTTTAACCAATTTATAAATAAGATCAAAAGTAAACTAAGGGCCTTGATCAGTGAAAATTTCTCTAGGTACTCCATACCTAGTAAAGATGTCTTCATACAAGAACTTAGCTACATTTCCATCTCTTGCAAACTATAATGCCTTGACTTCAACCCATTTTGTCAAATAGTTTGTACAATCAAAATATACTCTTTGTTATCAAAGGTTGGTGAAATTGGTCCAATGAATTCACGCCCCCATTTTTCAAATAGTGCTAGTGCTATATGTGGCAATAAAGGCATTCCATCTATTTTTGTTGGTTTTCCCATTCTCTAACATCTATCATAGCTCATGGTATACTTCATTGAATCCTTGTGGAGATTTGGCCAATAGTAACTTGTTGTCAAGATCTTAAATGTTGTCTTTTTGGCTGCAAAGTGACCCCCATAGGGCTCATCATGCCAAAATTTTAGAATGTCAAACACGTCATCATCTCTTATACATCTTCTAATGATATTATCTGGACTAGTATAAATTAAGTAACCAACTACCCAAGAATATGGAAATATTTTATTCACCATCTCTTTTCTCTAGGAGAGAAATGTGATGGTATTTGCCCTACCACTAAGTAATTTTCAATATCAACAAACCATGGTGTGTGTACAATAAGAGAAAAAAAATTCTCATCTAGAAAAGATTCATCCACAACACCTTCTATTTGTGTAGGTAGTCTAGACAGAAAATCTGCCACCACATTAGCTTTCCCTAGCTTATCCACTATTGTTATATCAAACTCCTGTAGTAAGAGCAGCCATCTAACTAGTCTCCCTCCAACTATAGGTTTTTTCATTAAGTATCTTATGGCTATGTGATCTGTGTGGATAAAAACTTGATAGCCAGTGATATAATTCTTAAACTTGTTGATAGCATAAACAATTATCAACATCTCTTTCTCTATGATAGTGTAGTTAAGTTTAGCTCCTTGTAAATTATTGTTGATATAGTAGATTGGATATTATTTGTTACCTTATTTTTGTCCCAAGACTCCCCCTATTGAAAAATATAAAGCATCATTGTGTATATGGAAAGGCAGTGTCCAATTTGGCCTCCCTAAGACAGGTGCTTGTGTCAAAGTTGTCTTAAGTTCTTTAAAGGAACGTTGACATTCTACATTCCATTCAAATTCTATGTCTTTGGTGAGCAGGACAAATACAAGTGTTGCAATTTTACTAAAATCTTGGAAGAATTTCCTATAGTAGCCTGCATGTCCCAAAAAGCTCCTGACATATTTTTGCTCCTATGGCACAGGAAGTGTAGAAATGATCTCAATCTTGTTGGGATCCACCTGAATACCTTCACTTGAGATAAAGTGTCATAGAACAATCCCTTGATTCATCATCATGAAACATTTCTCATGACTCAATGATAGCTTATGTTCTTTATACCTTTTCAAAAACTTGTTTAAATTGTTGAGTGCATCTTCATAGGTGTCTCCATATGTAGTGAATTCATCCATGTATATTTCCATGGAATCATGAGCATAGTCTGAAAAGATACTTAGCACTGCCCTTTGAAAAATTTTGGGGCATTACTAGTCCAAAGGGAAGAATAGAATAAGCATAGGTACCCCAAGGGAATGTAAATGTAGTCTTATCCTAGTCCTTTAGAGCTATCTTTATCTAGTTACAACCACTAAACCCATCTAGGAAAGAGAAGTATCTTTCCCCTGCTAAGGAATCAACCACTTGGTCAATGAAAGGTAGGGGAAAATGATATTTTCTACTTGTTGTGTTTAGCTCCCTATAGTCCACACATACCCTCCATTTTCCTCCTTTCATAGCAACAATGACTAATGGTGGCACCCATTGGCTATCAAAAATGGGATAAATGAAGCCTGCATCAAGTAGCTTTTGCAACCCAGTCTTGACTATTCCTCTTAAGGTAGGGTCCATTCTCCTTTGGGGTTGTTTAATTGGCTTGAAACCATCATTTATGTAGATCCTATGCATGCAAATTTTTGGACCAATTCCCTTATTATCATGGTATTCCCATGAAAATTCTATTGCATGTTCTTGTAGCATACTGTTCAGGGAATTATGTTGTTCTTTAGTTAATCCATTGTTGATGTTCAGGGTTTTACCTAGCATGATTTTCCAAGTTTTTGATTCTGATTGCACATATGAGAGATAAAGGCCACTAATTTTTGGGAACACATTGTTGTGGAAAAAGGGAATGAAATAGCTGGGACACCTCTTCTAATGAATTTGCAAGTATAATATTATGTAGTGGATCTTGCAAACATGAAAGACAATCTTGTTGTTGTGGGTCCTTACCACAGTTGTTCTATATGATATGTGTTGCAAGAATGAAAAGAATGAAGATGTTGTCATTGATTTCAACTGGTCAATTGGTTATCAACTGGTTGTTGTTGTCATTAATGTCATGGTTGTGAGTTATTGGCTGTTCATGTTGAGGATATTGAGAAAATTGTATTCAAAAAAGGTTACAGTTGTTCAGTGGTTGCTTCGGGTTTTGCTCCAGGATTTGCTCCTATGTTTGTGTGGTTTAGATATCTTGATCATGGTTGTTGGAAATTTCTATATCCAAATTTTTGGCTTATTATTCATTGTACAGTGTGAGTTATGTTCACCAGTAGTGAACTATGGTTTTCTATGTTTTTAGTTGAGGCCTGGGAGAAATGTTGGTCCGGATTTCTCTTTGGTAAAGTCTTTTGACTTGCAGTTCTAGATTTGAGTTATGATTGTATTGAAGATAATTTCAATATATGGAAGGTTCGTGCTTAATTTTTTTATGTGTTTTACACTTATTTGGTCGACTTTGTATTGAACACTATCTTCAAAGTTGATGAAGTGTGTTGGATCTATTTAGGTCCTTATCAAGAGTGTGTTTGGGTCACCCTCATTCTACTTCCACCCTAGAATGTTTTGGCATAGACCTAATTTTAATTTAATGTTCGATGACCGCCTTTGGATATGTTTCAAAGTTGAAGATGGTATAAATACAAGATGATTTAGTGGTGAAATGGTGCAAGCACAAAGAGAGATAAGTGTAAAAAAATAGAGCAGATAGATGTGACATTGATGTGAATCAATGAGTGTGTGTGATGCAAGTGTCGTAGATTAGTGCGAAGCCTAATTGCTAAGCTTTCAGATGTAGTGAACTGAAGGTGTACTCTTATCATTCATGCATTTCTGCAAGTGGTTGAGAAAATTGTGGTGGATTTCTCTATTGCATTGATATTGTCTTCTCTCTGCAACATATCTCTTCTATCTTCTTTGTATCTCTATGGCAGTGAGCCCTCTGGGTTGTTAGCCCTGTTGGACAATGAGTCCTGATCTGGACAGTGAGTCCTTATATTGGAGTGAGCCTTGTTTTCAAGTAGTGAGCCTTTGTAATCAATTTTGATATTCTCTATAGCGTGAGTTAATCATCACCGTGGTTTTTCCCTTATTGGGTTTTCCACATAAATTTGGTGTTGTTGTGTTTGTGTGATGGCTTTTAGTTTCTGCACTTGCACTTAATGTTTAATCATTTGAGCAATGTTAATGATTGGTTTTGGGGAATGTTTTAAAAGTTTAATTTTGTTACAACTAATTCACCCCCCCTCTCATTTTTCCTATTCAACAATTTCTATCAGAGCTTGGTTTCTTGGAGAAGAGCTTAACAACTTAAGGAATGTCTGGGATGGTTGGCAAAGTTACTTATGATTATTTGAGGTTCGATGGAACTAATTATGCTATCTGGAAAACACTGATGGAAGAGTATCTATAGTATTGTGGATATGATGTGGATAAATGTTACAAGAATCCTTACACTCTTGCTAATGGTCCGAGTACAGCTGATGATATCAAAGAACAAGAAGCGAACAACAAAGCAAGGTACATTTTGAAGAACAGTCTTATACATTTTGAGTTGATTAAGGTTCAAAATTTGAAGGCTGCTAAGGAGGTATGGGATGCTTTGGAAAGAGTACATGAAGGTGATGAAAGGGTCAAAGAGGAAAAATTGCAAAATTTTGAAACATAGTTTGAGCTCCTACATATGTATGAAGATGAGATTGTTAAAGCTTATGTCAGAGATTGGATGAGATAGTAGCTGGAATGCGAGGACTTGGTGCTACTGTAGATGAAACCAGGATTGTAAAGAAGATTCTTAGAACTCTCCTTGATGCTTACAATGAAAAGGTGTGTGCTATTGAACAGAGTATAGACTATAAGACCTACACTAAAGATCTATTGTTGGGATTTATGACATCTTATGAGATGAGGAAGCCGAATTCGAGGAATGGATGCAAATCAAAAACTGCTTTTAAGGCTACAAAAGTTGAAGAACTGGATGAATAAAATCTTGATGAAATAGAAGCTAACTTTGTGAGAAGGATGAGGAAAGGCTCCGATAAGTATGAAGGTAAGTTACCCTTTAAATGCTTTAGTTGTGGAGAAATAGGTCATTATGCTACAAAATGTCCAAAAAGAGCTAAGAGGAATAAACAAAGATATGAGAAAGAAAAGAAAGGCAAGAAGATCAATAGAGAATATTATGTGAATGGGGATGCTAGTATATCTGATGAGGATTATGATTATGAAGATCCTGATGACAATGAATTCTTGTTCTTGGATATAAAGGATGAACCTACTTCTGTTAATTTTGAAAAATAGGTGAAAGAAAGCCCTCCGGAGGAGAAAAATGAAGGTACTGTAATATTTTCCCTACATGCTAAACAAGAAAAGAACTATTGGGTTGTTGATAGTGGTTGTTCACATCACATGATAGGTGATAAGAGTAATTTTGTTAAACTTGAAAAATATGATGGAGGCTTGGTTATGTTTGGAGATGATACTTGTGCTAAAATTTGTGGGATAGGTTCAGTAAGTTTTGATAGCAAGCATAATACTGATGATGTCTACTATGTTAAGGGTTTAAGGAATAGTCTTTTGAGTGCTAGATAGATCTGCAGTAAAGGATATAATCTTGTTTTTGAGGATGAGAGATGTGAGATCCGAAAATGATTTGGAACAGCGATTGCTGCAAGAAAGAAATATGAAGGAAATATCTATCAACTTAAGGGTGTTGATGGACAATGCTTTATGACTCAAATTAATGATAGTTGGTTGTGGAATTAGAGAATATGTCACATGAATTTGGATAACTTGGTGAGGATTAGTACATTTCATGTTGTGAGATACTTACCAAGGATTGCAAAGCCTGTTAATGCTATTTGTAGGAATTGTCAGTTTGGAAAGCAAGCTAGAAGCCATTACAAATCAAAGGACAATCTACTACTGGACTACTAGATTTAATTCATATAGATCTTTGTGGTCCTACAAGATTAAGAATTCTACAAGGTGAAAGGTACTTTAAGCTTTTCATTGATTATTATTCTATATATACATGGGTTACATTTCTTAGAGAGAAATCAGATGCATTAGATAGATTCAAGAAATTCAAAGCTATGGTTGAAAATGAAGTGAATTTGAGGATAAAATGCTTAAGGTTTGATAGAGGTAGAGAATTCATCTCCCATGAGTTTAATATGTTTTGTGAAGTGCATGGAATAAAAAGACAGTTATCTGCTCTGAGAACTCCTCAGCAAAATGGAGTTGTTGAAAGAAAGAACGAACAGTTCAAGAGACTGCTTGATCAATAATTATTGAGGCTGGTTTACCGGAAGTTTATTGGAGAGAACCTATTCATATTTCAGTTTATGTATTCAATCGAGTTCAAGTAAGATAAAATAGTACAAAGACTTCCTCTGAGCTATGGCATGGAATATTTCCTAATGTTAATTATTTCAAGGTATTTGGAAGCAAATTTTTTATCAGAAGACATGAAGAAACTTTAGGAAAGTTTGATGCAAGAAGTGATGAAGGCATTTTTCTTGGATATTCTACTAAAAGAAAAGCATACAAATGTTTCAATAAAATATTGAGAAAAATTGTAGAAAGTGCAAACATCAAGGTTGATGAAATAATGAAGAATTCAATTGATATTGATGGATATGTATCTTATGAACTTGATTATGTAAGAGTTGAAGAAATTGTGGAAGAATAGGAAAAGGATAAGAAAGAGAATCAGAATGAATAGAATGAAAGAGAAGAAGAAGCTTTGATGATGTCCTCTAAGATGCCTAGATATGTGCAGAAGAATAATTCAGAAAGTTAGATCATTGGAGATAAGACAAAAGGAGTATTGACAAGAAGTAAAGCTATTGCTAAAGTAAATCTGTGTTTATTTTATGAGATTGAACTAAAGACTGTAAGTGAAGCATGTAAAGATGAACATTGGATCAAAGATATGAAAGACGAACTTATGCAGATTGAGAAGAATCAAACTTGGGAATTGGTCCCAAGACTGGTAGATAAAAACATTATTGGATCAAAGTGGGTATTCAAAAATAAGCTGAATGAGAATGGAGAAGTGGTTAGAAACAAAGCAAGGCTTGTGTGTAAAGGTTACTCACGAGTAGAAGGCATATATTTTTAGGATACTTTTGCTCTAGTGGAAAGAATGGAAGCTATATGGATGTTTTTAGCATTTTCTGCTCATAAATATTTCAAGGTCTATTAGATGGATGTCAAGTCTACATTTTTGAATGGTGAGTTAGAAGAAGAGGTCTACACGGAACAACTAGAAGAATTTTAGTTATCAGATCAATCAGATATGGTGTGTAGATTGAAGAAATCTTTATATGGATTGAAGCAAACTCCTAGAGCTTGGTATGCAAGGTTAGACAGGTATTTGACTCAGAAAAGTTTCAACAAAGGTACGATAGATAGTAATCTATATTTTAAAATTGAAAATGACAAGATCTTGATTGTAATTGTATATGTTGATGACATTATTTTTGGAGGAAATGAAAATATGTGTAAGTTGTTTGCGGAAGAGATGCAAAAAATAATTTGAAATTTCTATGTTTGGAGAGATGAATTTCTTTCTTGGGCTGCAAATTAATCAAATAGAGAAATAAATTTTTATTTCATAGTCTAAGTATGTGAAAGAGATGTTGAAGAAGTTTGAGATGGATAGTTCCAAACCGGTATGTACTCCTATGGTGACTGGTTGCAAATTGGGTAAAAATGACGATTCACCTAAGGCTAATCAGAGCAAGTATAGATCTATGATTGGTGGACTATTGTATTTGGCTGCTACTAGACCAGATAGTATGCATGTTGTTTGTCTTGTGGCTAGATTTCAAGAAGATACTAAGGAAACACATGTTGTTGTTAAAAGAATATTCAGATATTTGAATGACACTCTGGATTATGGGTTATGGTATCCTAGAGATACTGACTTTACACTAAGTGCTTATATAGATGCAGATTGGCCTGGATGTGTAGATGACATAAAGAGTACAAGTGGTGGTGCATTCTTTCTTGGTTGCAGATTGGTGGCATAGTTGAGTAAAAAGAAAGATTTAATTTCCTTGTCTATTGTTGAAGCTAAGTATATTGTTGTTGCATCTTGATGTACACAAGTTCTATGGATGAAATAGACATTGAAAGATGTCACTATGGTGTATGATGATTCTATTTCTATATTTTGTGATAATACAAGTGCAATTAACATTTCAAAGAATCCAATGATGCACTCCAGGACAAAGCATATATCTATCAGGTATCATTTCTTGAGAGAGAAGGTAATGGAAAATTAAGTGAAGCTTGAGCATATTCTGATGAAGGATCAAATTGCTAATATATTTATGAAGGCTCTTCCTAGAGATACTTTTGAGTATCTCTAGGAGAAGTTAGGGGTCATTTCCCCTCCTTTCTTGAACTAGATGCATATGGAGATGCATTAGTCTGGTGAATCTATGGATCTATCTTTCTTCTAGAATAATGTTTTGGTGGCTACCTCTCAGGGGGAGAAGGTAGTTTCAAGTGTTTTCATTGAGAGTATTATGTTTTTAATGTCAAAGGGGAAATCAATGTAAAATATATTTTTCCTTTGTCATTGATTTCAAAGGAGGAGAGGAAGAATGTGAAAAAGAAAAGAGGAAGAATGTGAAAGATTGTCTACTAAGGGGGAGAAACAAAACGAAAAATCTTGAGAAATGTATTCAGAGCTAGTATGTTGTCTTTGATGGTTTTTTACATCATGTGTTGGCATCAATGAAAAAGGGGGAGATTGTTGCAAGAATGAAAATAATGAAGGTGTTGTCATTGATGTCAACTGGTCAATTGGTTATTAATTGGTTTTTGTTGTCATTAATGTCATGGTTGTAGGTTATTAGTTGTTCATGTCAAGGATATTGAGAAAATTGTATTGAAGAAAGGTTGCAGGTGTTCACTGGTTGCTCCAAGTTTTGATCCAGGATTTTCTCCTATGTTTGTGTGGTTTAGATATTTTGATCATGGTTGTTGGAATTTTCTATATCCAAATTTTTGGCTTATGATTCATTGTACAATGCGAGTTATGTTCACCAGTTGTGAACTGTGGTTTTCTGTGTTTCTAGCTGAGGTCCGGGAGAAATGTTGTTGGTCCGAATTTCTCTTTGGTAAAGTCTTATGACTTGCGGTTCTAGATTTGAGTTGTTATGATTGTATTGAAGATAATTTTGGTGTCTGGAAGGTTCATGCTTAATTTTTCTATGTGTTATACACTAGTTTGGTTGACCTTGTGTTGAATATTATCTTCATAGTTCATGAAGCATGTTGGATCTATTTGGGTCCTTATCAAGAATGTGTTTGGGTCACCCTCATTCTACTTCCACCCTAGAATTTTTTGGAGCTGGCCTAATTTGAATTTAATGTTGGATGGATAACTTTGGATATGTTTCAAAGTTGAAGATGGTATAAATACAAGATGGGTTAGTGGTGAAATGGTGCAAGCACAAAGAGAGATAAGTGCAAAGAAATAGATCAGATAGATGCGAGATTGATGTGAATCAGGGAGTGTGTGTGATGTGAGTGTGGCAAATCAGTGAGAATCCTAAATGTTGAGTTTTCGGATGCAATGAGCTAAAGGTGTACTATATCATTCATGCATGTCTACAAGTGGTTGAGCAAATTGTGGTGGATTTCTCTATTGCATTAAGATTGTCTTCTCACTATAGTATATATCTTCTATATTCTTTGTATCTCTGTGGTAGTGAGCCCTCCAGGTTGTTAGCCCTGTTGGACAGTGAGTCCTTGTATTGGCAGTGAGCCTTGTTTTTTAGGTAGTGAGCCTTTGTAATCGGTTTTGATATTCTCTATAGCGTGATTTAATCCTCACTGTGATTTTTCCCTTATTTGGTTTTCCCCATAAATATGGTGTTACTGTGTTTGTGTGATGGTTTTCAATTTTTTCACTTGCACTTAATGTTTAATCATTTGAGCAATGTTACGGATTAGTTCCAATGAATGTTTTAAAGGTTTAGTTTTGTTACAACTGATTCACCCACCCCCCTCTCAGTTTTCCTATTCAACAATATGGTCAATTAAGTCATCCTCATATTGGGTTCCTAAAAGGGGAATGCATTATATTGTCATGAAAATTTGCAAGGAATAATTATCTTCTTCCTCCAAGGTAGGCCATATAGTTTGCTCTAGGTTTTCATGAGGTTGGGCTGGTGGATAGAGAACCAATTTCTTGGTTACATTTCCATTGGATACTATCATGTTCCCAAACCTATAGCCTATGAATGCATCAGTTGTAGCTAACCATGGTCTGACTAAAATGAGTGGATATCTTGCAAGGTTGAACTTTGGCTACAAGACTATAAAATCTACATGATACTCCCATGAATATAATGCAATGACTAAATCCTCAATAATCCAAAGATTTATTGCTGACCAATCTGTCAACTATAAAACAGTTGGTGTAGGTCTAAGGTTAGCTAACTAAAGTAGCTACATTGTCTCTTTATTCATAACATTAATTGCTACCCCTAAGTCAATCAAGGTGTTCTTGATAAGATTCCCATTAATCTTAACATCGAATACTAGACTTCCAGGGTTTGTGTATTTAGGGATAGTTATATTCCCTAGCATGATATCAACAAGGTTCCCTAGGACATGAACTGCCTGAGGTTCCTTCCTCTCTCCCTGGTTTCTTAAGACATAGGTCTCTTACTATATTGGTATAGATTGGGATATCCTTGATAGCTTGGATGAAGGGAATTCTGATACTAACATCCTTAAGCTGACCCAATAGGTCTATCTTAGCTTGGGTATGATTTTTTTAAATGGCTAAATGCTCAAGGAAAGGAGGCTCTGGACTTGAGGTGGTATGGTTTACCTAATTGGACCTAGGTTCTAGAGGTGAATTGTTTAAAGATTCAACTGTGGGTTCCTCATCCTCCATCTCAATGATTTGGGGGGATGAAGGTCCAACTAGTGTCTTCCCTAACCTGAGGTGGACATAAATCACCTCAACCCCATAAGTTGGGTATTGTATAGCCTCATTAGTACAAGTTTGTTGGACAAGTTTGTTGTTAGGGTTAGGTGCAAGTTGGGTAGGTAATTGTGGTACTCTTGGTGGCTGAGGTGTTGTGTTTGGTGGATTAGGAATAATGGCCTATTGTTGTGGTTGAGAAGGCAACAAAGCTTGATTGTAATTCACACTTTGGTCTTGCCACTGCTGGCCTTTTTTCCATTATGGTTGCCACTTATTTTTTTGCAATAGCCATTGAGGGTTATAATTGGAACCTTGAAAATTTTGTTGGGGCCATGCAATTGGTTGATGTTGGTTCTTTTTTTTCTTAGGTTTTTTCCATTGTTGAGGGTTGTGTCATTGGTTTTTGTTATTTGGATAGGGTTGAGAATTCCAACCAGAGAAATTATGATTACCAATTGGAAAAGAAGAATTGAAATTTAGAGGGTCTTGTGGTATACCTTGTCTTGGTTGTCATGGCCTTCTTTGAGAAATGTAAAATAGTTGTCCATATTCTCCTTCAAGTGGTTGAAAGTCGGGTTTTTTTTTATCTTATGTAATACTAGCAACCCTCTTGCACTTGTAGTTTGCTTTCCTTTTTCTACAATTGGGGCATTATTCAATGAGCATTGCTTCAACCTCTCATGTTTCTTATTTATATGTAGAGTGTCCAATTGAGTATCTAGATGAATTATGATATCCTCCTTCATGTTGGACATTAGGTTACTTAACTTCACTCTTGAAACCCCATTAGATGTCTTGCTACTGTTGGATGTTCTTTCTCCCCTTGATCTTTTGGTGAAAGTCCTAGAATAGTTTCTATAGACCTTGCATATATCTTCAAAGGGTAATTGAGACATCCCCTACCCCAATAATATTGAGGGCATCCATGCAATCATCATTGAATCCTCTCAAGAACACAAGCTTCAAGGATTATTTTGAGAGCCTATCATGTGGGCTTTCTTTGAGAAAAATTGAAACCTTTCTACATAATATTCCAATGGTTCATCCTCTTTCTGAGTCATTCTAAAAATATCATCTCTTCTCCTATCAAATCCTCTACAATAATCTTGTTATTTCTCCAAGAATTTTGTTTTCATGGTGTCCCAATCTAGAACATCTTTGCCTATTCCCATAAACCATCTCAGGGAAGCATCTTTTAGAGTGGTAGGAAATAGCTTAAGCTTATGAGCATCAGTTGTGTAGTCATAGATCCTACATAGGACATCAAACTTGAACAAGAATGTGTCTGTATGTTCACTCACCAACCCATAGAAGACTGATAATGCTGAAGGAGGGATATTCTTCAACACAGTAGACCTTTCTTGGTTGGTAATCAGAAATTCAAAGGTCACATGTTTGAGTGGATCATCCACTACTGCATCAACCATTTTTTGGAAGGTCCCCTCTATATTTTCAGTAGATGTTGGTGAAAGGAAAGATTCTTCTTCAGTAGTACCCTCACTTTGATCAATATAATCACCAATACCTGCTCTAGCTTGTTGGTTTGAGGGGAGAAATCTTCCCAAATAATATCTCTGCCTCCACATACAATATGTATGACTTTGTATAGCAATGGACCCTGCACAATGTTAGTAAAATGCTATGGTATTTTTATAAAATTAAACCTAACAGTCCTAATACTAAAAACAAATTCTAAACTAGAAAAGCTTGGAAATGAAAGAAACTAATATTTGAAAGTAGCACCATCCCTAGCAACGACGCCAAAAAATGTTGAGTCCCTACTAGTGTCTAGTAAACTTGGTGGCAATCACATAATTCAGAGGGAAAACCAAGTTGAATAGTCCACATAACATTTGAAAAGACCTTCATTGAATTATCAACCAGGGCTAGTAGGTTTACGATGGTACTAGCACTATATGTGCTTTCAAAGACTTGGAACTGCCTAAATCATTCTAGTAAAGATATTACACTTGTTGGGAAATCATAAAACTACAAAATAGTAAAGAAAGTAAAGTTGTCTCTATGGTTATGGGTACCTACAGTATGAGACTGTAGCTAACTACTATTCAGAAAGTGAATGCTAGAAATTAACTAACTGTTAATTCAACCTATACTACACTCTAGAGTACAAAAAACTCTAATAATTATAATGTAATTATGAAACAAGAATTGTTCATGCATTCATCAATGACTGAAACACAAAGAATCTATTTAACACAATTTGCATTTATGAAGTAACAACTAAAAAAAAATGAAACAAATGAAAAGAAAGGAGTGAAGGACAATTACCTTGAGTGGCCCTTGCTCAAGTAGTTGTCTTCACTAATCTAAAACCAAATCTAACTCCTTAGATCCAACATAATCATGATAACTGAAATTCATTCATTGCACAAATCCAGAATATCACATAAGATTTTGATGAAAGATCTTATTCATGAAATCATAATTGCACAATAAACATAGTCTGCATAACAACTGAAAACTGAAATTATTTGGTAACTGTATTCACTACCAATTGATAAAACTAATTGACTAAGAACTGACTAACTAGCTTAAGACTCAACCACTAAGTTGTACATATAGGCACAAGGGAGCTTATTCAAAATATGACTCTAAAATAAAACCATTAATTACCACTCCCTATATTTTAGAGCATGACAAAGATTCAGTTAAATCTAACTACAACTAGAAAAGAAGAAGAGTCCAAGTTGGATTGTGACTCTGTTGTAATAGAACTGAACATGGAACGCTCAAAACTAGTTATGTTAGAATCCCAATTGTAACAAGGTTCTTCCTTCTCCGGTGTCTTTATTGAACATCATAATGATGTACTACCTCATTTATTAAATACCTCCATGTTGTAGTCATTGTCTCTAGTTTATTCTGGGAGATCCCTATTTCGCTGCCCAGTAACTCCTTCGACTACGGGATACATCCTACAGTTGTTGCAGGCCACATTGCCTCCTCTGGCAGTAAGGGGTTAGTTCAAAAAACATGTACACAATACTAACAACCATGAATAAGCATAGATATCCAATCACAATTCATACATATTCACACATAAATCATACATTAGCCATCACATCATAATTATATTTTCATATACTTAAACCAGGTTCAGGGATCACATAATAAGTATCAAAGATAGCATAATGTATGAACATGTATACGAGAAATGTCTTGGTAATGTCTATAACCATGCATAAAAGATGTAAAAACTAACTAATATCTGGACTCATCAATCAGAATCTTAGATCCGAAATTTGAGGACTGCAAAAATAATTTTAGGCCCTTGTAAGAGACCCATTCGCCCCTGGGTAAATATTTCCTTTAGTAGAGCATGAAACCCACTTTTGGAGCCAGGTAAACACCATCCTAACCTTCTTAGATCTGTTGGTTAATGGTTTTTTTTTCAGTGTTAGATTTCAAGTGTTAGATCTCATAGGTTTAATTATTAATGAACTTTTATTCTTCTCCCAAAACTATTGTTTAGTCATTTATTTCATAAGGATGTTAAGGCAACATAGTGTCCAAACCTAGGGTTGACTCACCTTGAGGGTTGCAAGTCAATTCTAATCATTTGTGGCACTATCCCTCTTCCTAACGAACATGGAAAATGTGGATTTGTGATTAGGTGGACACCCCCTTTTACTTTTGGCATAAGTCCCTCATTTCACACCCCATTTTTAGGTCTCCTATCCATCCCCCACATTTTCCTATGTTTCACATGATTTTAGGTATGGGTAAGTAATAGGATAATTATAAAGGATAAAAATGGATGATGAATACATGCTACCATAGTAGAATCATGTGCAAGGACCAACCTTTTATTTTGTCTTAGCACTTAGTTTTATGCACCATGATATAAGGATGATGATGATGATGATACACCATGTCCATATACATTTAAATGTAAGAAAAGAAGTTGCAAATAGTATAGTGGTCCAATAGACACATTGTCATAGGTATTCCATCATTTAAAGGATGAGGGTGACTATGATGATGTGATAGATGAAGCACTAAGACTACAAGGAATTAAAAACACAAACTGAAATTGAAAGACAAAGGAAAGAAAACAAAGGGTAAATAGTATAATGAGCCAAGAAACATGTTTTCATAGGCACACCATCATAGAAAGATGAAGACAATCATGAATGTGTGATATATAGAACACTAGGACTAGATGAAACAAACAAGAAAAAATTCAAAAATAAAGGTGAAAAAAAGAAGTAATAGACACAAATAAAGATAATCAATCAATCAATAAAAAGAATGTAAAACACATGAGTTAGTATCAAATGAAATGTTGAATCCATGTGTGGATGGAATGGATGAATGGGGGATAGAGGGTCGATGGGTAGATTCCAAATAAGGGATGAATCATGGAGAAATGGGATGATAGAGGGTGATGAAAATGCCATTCCCTAGTGGATATATATGTGGTAATCATTCCATAGGAAATGTTAGCAAGGGGATGCCCCCATTTAAGTGAAAAATCAAGGAAAGGGTATGGATGGATATGGAATAAAGTGAAATGAATGGATGGGAGAGTGTCGGTTGTTTGAGAAATTTGAAAAAGGAGGATGTATGTGGAGGGGATAGAGGAAATGGATGGAATGCGATGGATGAACAAGGGACTTTAGCAAACAATTTGAGGTAAGGGATATAATAGGAATAATAAAATGTGATGGTGGGAATAATATGGAAGAACACATGCTCATTTACTAGCATGGTTTCCTACAACATGTGACACATATTTACCATGTTTTCATCATGGTAATTTACACATCTTATGATTACCTAACCTTTTGAAAACCAAAATACTCCTAATTGGGAGAAGTAATCCAAAATTAGATCTTGATCATCATCTTGAGGTTACTTTTGTCCACTTCAATCAAGGAATATTAGTCAATGATTTCATTTATGTGGTTAAGTTGGGTTTCATCATTTTTGGCACAATGAGGAATTCTTTATGAATAAGTGCACCAAGACATGAGGGATATTTTAGTGGCTAAAAATGATTTTTTTACAAAACACATATGCACTTTGTAAAAAATGCACAAGTTAGTGAGTACATAGTATAACTCATATGTTATGGCTTGGATTAAATTCAAGCCATAATACATACATGTTATAATGTGTAGTATGTTATAGAAAATAATTTTTACAATTATTCATTATAATGTGTATGCTCTATAATGCATATGTGTTTGTAATGATAAAACTCCTATTTTTAAGTTCTCCCCTTTAGGCTTGCATTTCCAATCCTAAATGGTTGGAACTCCATTTTGGCTAATAACTATATGATTTTAGCATAACATAGAATACTTGAGCTTCATCCACATCAACTTATGTGTTTGATAATGAAATTTCATAGAACCACCACCAAAACAACAAGCTACTTAGCTTTATAGCGATATATTTTTTATATTTTAATAAGTTAAGATTTTTATTTTTATTTTTTAAACCATTTTTTCATATTCCTCAAATAGATGTCTATTTATTTTTCTTTGTAAATTTTAATTTATTTATCTAAATTTTAAAAAAATACATAGGATTGTTCTATGTTCCATTCTATACAAAACTTGTAGTACTATCTCTTAATAGATCTTTCCACCAACTAGTTTTGAAAAATACTAAATGCAACAAAAAATTGGGTGCACACACCAAAGGCTATATTTTACTTTTGTTATAAAAATAAAAACACTTTTGTGTGTGCTCAATATTTTACCCTCATAATATTAACCGTATTTGAAAAGGGAGCCAGCTAACTACTAGACAAAACACACCTATGTACATACAAAAATGCATAAAAACATACATAACGACATACATGGTAACATACATAACATAAAGAGATGGCGTAGTGCGGGGCTCGCCAGACATATGACTTAAGTGACGGAACCGACAATAGAAGGAAACGTCATGGGAAGAGAGGAGGTGTCCTGTCGACGAATTGCACTAGTGTTCTTTTGCCTTGTGCGACAAGCTAACAGTTACACACGAGAAGGGAAGTGACATGGGATTTAAATTGTAACTGGTACTATTCTTTGAAGATGCTTGGGAAACATGTTGTGCTTTGGGTTTTCTCATTCTGCAAGATGTGCTTTGGGTTTTCTCATTCTGCAGGTTGAAATTGAAAGGTTTGAGAGCAAGGGTGCACTATGGGAAGGGGAGAGGACCAACCGACTTGAGGTGAGGGGTTTCTAACCGAGTGTATGCAATGGTGAATGCTTTTATGTATTGTTTCATGCCTTTTTGTATGTAACTCTTGGGAAACACATTGTGCTTTGGGTTTTCTCATTCTGTAGGTTTAAATCGAAAGGTTTGAGAGTAAAGGCGCACTGAAGCAAGGGAGAGGACCAGCTAACTTGAGGTGAGGGGTTTCTAACCAAGTGTATGCAATGGTGAATGCTTTTATGTATTGTTTCATGCCTTTTATATGTATATAGCTGCATTTTTGTTGTGGATTGCAGGTTTTGTATATAGCTATTTTTTTGTTGTGGGTTGCAAGTTTAGAAAACATATGAAAAAGTGAGTTGAGGGGTTTCTAGTCATTTGGGTTGTTAGTTGTAAAGGGGTTTGAAATGTTATGAGGGTTTTTGTTTGTAAATTATTTTGAAACTTTAAGTGGGTTGTGGGTTTTGTAAAACCTAGTGTTTTGCATCATAGAATTTTAGAAAAGAAAATGAATGTCTTTACAAGTGTTATTTAGACCTTAGGAATGTAATGAAAGGCACTATTTTATAAACACCCATTGTTTTCCAAACGCATTAACACTATGTTTCCCCACTTTGAACAAGTTTACTTATTATTGGTGATAATGTCAAGAAATTGGTGTTGTTGCTATTTGTAATGCACACGTACATATACAGGCTTGAAAACCATGAGGATTTGGGTATGTTGTGACGTGGGTAGCATTTTTATAAACACCCTATGTTTTCCATTTCATTGCATTGCACATCTTTCAAACCGAAAGGATTACTTCACATTGCATAACTAATAAGTATATGCTCATAGATAGATGAGAAAATTTAAATTACAATATAGGTTTTTTACATAGTCAACCTAAAAGAAAATATGCAGTTAGTTCACATTGCATAGGTAATAACTATATGCACAACTATAGGGAACTCCACCTACACAACCAAGAAGCATTAACACTATGTTTCCCCATGTTGAACAAGTTTACTTATTATTGGTGATAATGTCAAGAAATTGGTGTTGTTGCTATTTGTAATGCTCACGTACATATACAAGCTTGAAAACCACGAGGGTTTGGGTATGTTGTGATGTGGGTTGCATTTTTATAAATACCCTATGTTTTCCATTTCATTGCATTGCACATCTTTCAAACTAAAAGGATTACTTCACATTGCATAACTAATAAGTAGATGCTCATAGATAGATGAAAAATTTAAATTACAATATAGGTTTTTTACATAGTCAACCTAAAAGCAGATATGCAGTTAGTTCACATTGCATAGGTAATAACTATACACACAACTATAGGGAACTCCACCTGCACAACCAAGAAGCATTAGCACTATGTTTCCCCACTTTGAATAAGTTTACTTATTATCGGTGATAATGTCAAGAAATTGGTGTTGTTGCTATTTGTAATGCACACGTACATATACAGGCTTGAAAACCATGAGAGTTTGGGTATGTTGTGATGTGGGTTGCATTTTTATAAACACCTTGTGTTTTCCATTTCATTGCATTGCACATCTTTCAAACCAAAAGGATTACTTCACATTGTATAACTAATAAGTAGATGCTCATAGATAGATGAAAAAAATTAAATTACAATATAGGTTTTTTACATAGTCAATCTAAAAGCAGTTATGTAGTTAGTTCACATTGCATAGGTAATAACTATACACACAACTATAGGGAACTCCACCTACACAACCAAGTACTATTCTGAAATATATTAGTTTCTTCATTGTAGAGTGATAATTGCAACTTCCAGTTGTGTTTTTTTGTCATGGCATTCCATGAGAGCACATTTTTTAGAGGTATTTTTTGAAACAGTTCACTACCTTGTCTATGAAAGCATAATAGTAAGCAACAACAGAGACAAGGCAGTGAACTATTTGGAAAAATGGCTAAAAGAAATGTGGTCTCATGGTCAATGGAATGCCATGCCAAGCCATAGATAAGGAAGTGAACTATTTCTATGTGGGATTGGTTATCTATGGCTTGCCACTATGTTTTGGAAAACATTCTCATCTCACACTGTTTTTACAAAATAATTGTAGATAGTTAGAGTGATAATTGCAGATATATAATGATAATTAGAGTGATATTTGTAGATGGAGACCCCCCAACCAATTTTTTTTAGAAATGGGAAACACCTTATTTAACAAGAAAAGTAGTTTGGCTCACAGATATATATTGTCATCTTCAGTAGAGGTACAACAATATATTGTGAAACTATAACCACAACTATAGGGAACTCCACCTATGCAACCAAATACTATTGTGAAAGATATTAATCCATTCATACTGGAGTGATAATTGAAACTATAAATTGTATTTGTTTTTCATGGCATTCCAAGAGGCCACATTTGTTTGAGGCATTTTTTCAAATAGCTCACTACCTTTTCTATGAAAGCATATTAGTAATCATAATAGTAAGCAACAACAGAGACAAGATAGTGAACAATTTGAAAATTGCCTCAAAGAAATGTGGTTTAATGGTGATTGGAATGTCGTGACAAGCCATAGACAAGGCAATGAACTATTTGTAAGTATGATTGCTTATGTATGGCTTTCCATTGTGTTTTGGTAGACATATACTTGATTATTCGCAAGATTGTAATAAGTTTTACACTGGATAATAAAAGTATTGGATGGCTACGATTTGGTGGATGTAACCCGAATTGGGTGAACCACGTTAAATTTATGTGTTATGATTTATTATGTGTGTGTGTTTTAGTTTCTCTATTTATTTAATTAAATCTGCATTTAATTGTTAGATAGCTGCCTTTCTAACCCTAACAAGTGGTATCAGAGCGAGTTGTGTTTCGATTATCATCTGTAGGAAGGTCTCACGGTTGAGTGGGAGCAATCACAGATGAAGGTAAGAAGGTTGAGAAGTTTAATGGGTAGAACTATCAGTTATGGAAGATGCAGATGGAGGACTATCTCTATCAGAAGGACTTATGGCGGCCATTGGAAGGGAAAACCAAGAAACCCGCAACAATTTCTGATGAGGACTAGTAGACTTTGGATAGAAAGGCTCTTGGTAGTATTCATTTATGCCTGGCACAATCGGTGGCATTCAATATTACAACAACAAAGACAATTCAAGAGTTGATGGAAACCCTGACGAAGTTATATGAAAAGCCTTTCGCTTCAAATAAGGTATTTCTTATGAAGCATTTATTTAATATGAAAATGGTAGAAGGTGGGTCAGTTACTAATCATTTAAATAAGTTTAATACAGTCACCATTCAATTAACTTTTGTAAAAGTAAACTTTGATGAAGAAGTTAGGGCTCTTTTGATTCTGTGTTCTTTGCCTGAAAGTTGGAATAGCTTGGTAATGGTTGTTAGTAATTCTATTTCTGGTTCGAATACATTGAAATTTGATGATGTTGTTGGTGTTATTTTGAGTGAGAAAATTTGTAGGAAAAGCTCAAGTGGAACATCCACATCAGGCAATGTTTTGAATGCAGAAAGTAGGGGTAGAACAAAGGACAGAGGAAACAATTATGGAAATTATGGGAAGTCACGAGGAAAATCAAAGGCAGATATCTAACAATTAAATGCATATTTAATTAAATAAATAGAGAAACTAAAACACACACACAGAATAAATCATAACATAGAAATTTAACGTAGTTCACCCAATCCGGGCTACATCCACCAAACCGCAGCCATCCAATACTTTTATTATCCAGTGTAAAATGACTTCTATTCATATTGTTTTGAGTATTGTGGTTGTTGAAGATTTGCATTTAGAACAACTTGGTGTTAAAACAGCCTTTCTCCATGGTGATTTGGAAGAGGAAATATATATGGACCAGCCACAAGGATTTGAGGTCAAAGGTAAGGAGAAACTAGTGTGTAGATTGAAGAAAAGTTTATATGGCTTGAAGTAAGCACCTCGGCAATGGTACTTGAAATTTGATAGTTTTATGGCTGAGCAAGGCTACAGTCGGTGTAATTCTGACTATTGTGTTTATTTTAAGAGGTTGGATAATGACAGCTACATTATTTTATGTTTATATTTTGATGACATGCTTGTAGCAGGGTCTAACATGGATCACATAAGTGAGCTAAAACAACAGTTAGCAAAATCTTTTGCTATGAAGGATTTGGGGGCAGCAAAGAAAATCCTTGGTATGAAAATTCATAGAGATAGGAAAAGTAGACAATTGTTTTTATCTCAGGCTAATTATGTTGAAAAGGTGTTGCAGAGATTTCATATGGAGAATGCAAAAGCTATCAGCACACCTTTTCCTAGTCATGTTAAATTAACTAAGGATATGCGTCCAAAGACACAAGAGGAGGAAGAAAAAATGTCCAAGGTACCATATGCTTCAGCTGTAGGCAGTTTAATGTACGCCATGGTATGCACGAGACTAGATATTGCACATGTCGTAGGAGATGTTAGCAAGTATTTGAGTCATCCTAGAGTTGAGCATTGGAATGCAGTAAAATGGATTCTTAGGTACTTGAGAGGTACATCCAATAAATGTTTATGTTTTGGGGGCTCTAATACTGATTTAAAAGGCTATGTTGACTCAGATTTGGCGGGGATATAGATACGGTGGAGTACCACGAGGTTATGTTTTACAGTTGGTGGGACAACAGTGAGTTGGATTTCGATTGCAAAAGGTGGTTGCTTTATCCACCACAGTAGAGTATGTTGCTGCAACAGAGGTGGCAAAAGAGATGATATGGCAGCAATTTTTCATGGACGAGTTGGGAAAACAATAGGCTAGAAATTACTTGTTTACAGATAGCCAGAGTGTTATACATTTTGCAAAGAATTATGCCTTGCATTCTAAAACAAAACACATACAATTAAGATATAATTTCATTCGGTCGGTGTTGGAGGATGGACAGGTCAAGCTGGACAAGATACATACAGATGTCAATCCAGCAGATATGTTTACGAAGGCAGTGACAAGGGAGAATTTGAACTCCTCTTCAGCTTGGTTGGCCTTCAAGGTTGAATTCAAGTATAACAAAGCAGTAGGGTCCAAGGTACTTATTTCCAGTGGGAGTTGTAATTGCGCAGTCTCGTCTAGGATCAGTCTCCAAGTGGGAGATTGTGTTGGTGTGGAGCCTAATCAGTCTCCAAGTGGGAGATTGTTGGTATGTGGCAACTAATCATGCTATACTATATAGCCCATGGTATACTATACACCCCAGCACGTATCCTTGCCGGGCCGAGTCCCGGGTGGGGGTTTGGGGGTGGCAGCCCCTGAGAAAAATTTTCCTCCTACTTTTTCACATCGTCACCGAAAAAGGGAAAAATCAACAAAAAAGGAAAAATTCGATTTTGTAGAACCCAAAATCTGGAAGCTTCTAAGCTTGTTAAAAAGGGGTTCATATGGGTATTACAGTATGATGAAAAACACAATTATTCGCAAGATTGTAATAAGTTTTACACTGGATAATAAAAGTATTAGATGGCTTCAGTTTGGTGGATGTAGCCCAGATTGGGTGAACCATGTTAAATTTCTGTGTTATGATTTATTTTGTGTGTGTTTTAGTTTCTCTGTTTATTTAATTAAATCTGCATTTAATTGTTAGATATCTGCCTTTCTAACCCTAACAATACTCACCTCACACTATGTTTTCCAACTTGCAATTATAGAATGCATGTATATGGTTGTTGGAAAGAATTGTGTTTACTATCAAAGAATAATAGTAGATCTGGATTGTCATGGCATTCCAACACCACGGCGATTGGAATGACATGACAAGCGATAGACAATGAATTTTTCTATGTATGATTGCTTATCTATGGCATGCCATTGGGTTTTGGAAGACATGTACTCACCTCACACTGTGTTTTCCAACTTGGAATCACACTATGCATGTATATGGTTGTTGGAAAACATCGTGTGTTTATTATCAAAAGCATAATAGTAGATTTGGATTGTCATGGTATTCCAACACCATGGTGATTGGTATGACATGACAAGCCATAAAATGGGCAATGAATTGTTTCTATGTATGATTGCTTATCTATGGCATGCCATTCTATTTTGGGAGACATATACTCACCTCACACTGTGTTTTCCAACTTCCAATCACTATGCATGTAAATGGTTGTTGGAAAACATTATGTGTTTACTATCAAAGCATATTAGTATATTTGGATTGTCATGACATTCAAACACCATGGTGATTGGAATGACATGGCTTGTGAACTGTTTCTATGTATGACTGCTTATATAGGGCATGCCATTATGTTTTGGCAGACATATACTTACCTCACACTATGTTTTCCAAGTTGCAATCACACTAGCCATTATCTTATTTGTATTTTACCATTTACTTTAGAGTGTTGTAGATATTTTATGGTCTATGGTTTCATTAAACCTAACAACAAGAATCCATTCCACATTGTGTTGTGTAAGCTTCCATGCATCATACCATAATCATTGTTAGAAGTGTATTCTCTGTTGTGCACTTCAATGTTTTTGTTTTATTGCATTTTTATTCTTTTTTGGGGGCTATAGACTGCAAGGTAACCCATAGTGATTAGGTAAGATTGAAATACCATTTTCATTGTTTGTTTTATTGCTTGCATTAGAATTACAAGATTAGTATTACTATTAGTTTTTTGTGACAACTCTGGAACTTTATGGGCTGAGGATTGGGAAGCAACCCATATCCTCCTAGGTAAGATTCAAATATTGTCTTTAGTATTTTGATTCATTTCTTGCATTAGAATGAAATGATTAGTCTTTTGAAATAAATCTTCCATTTTATGGGGTTAGTTTACATTGTTTTTGCTTGATATTGTTATTTCCTCTCTGTGCCATGTATGCAAAATGATCACAGGAACTAGTCTCAGGTGCATTTATAAACTAATTTAAATAATTTTCTTCCCTTTCTTTTCCAAAAAATGCACCATTTGTTGCATATTTCATGTTTCAACTGCTAGAAGAAATTTGTAAATATGGAATACAAATATGCAAGTTAGACATCAAAGCTTATAATATACTTGCTTTGTTGTATCGATATGGAGTTTGAATTTAAAGGAATGCTAAGCTCAAACTAGGTTAATCTACAGGTATTTCTAATCTTCAACTTAATACACATATCCAATATGTCCATGCATGAGGGTATACACTAGAATAAATATTGAGTATATAATACTGCTACATGCTACTAATTCCCAATTATAGCCCTGTTTTACATGCCAGCAAAAGTAGCTTTCCATAGCCTGATAGAAGAAATATGTGAAATATAAGTTCCATTTGTCTGTCATATATGATAACCTTTTTTTTATCTTTTGGCATAGAAATGAATTTCTTGTGATATGGTACAACAAAAATGTAGAGTATAATTGTGGTTATGATTGAGGACATAACTTCTTACGAAATTATCTGATGGAAGGTCAACTTGATATTAGGTTTGGGCTACTACAGTACTGACTTAATGGATTTATGTTGTAGAATTGTCATAATACATATTACTGTGTTTTTTAATTTTGTATGTTTGATTCTAAAGTTACATAATTTTCGTTGGCGAAAGTTGTCTATTTGAACAAGTGCATAGCACAATTTTTTCTTTTTTATTAAATTAAAGTTGTTGAAAAAAAATATAGAGAACCATGGAAATAGCCATAACTAGTACAACTAGATAGAAACCATCTAATTAAGATACATATTAGCCGTCCAAAGAAGGGAAAAATAAATAAAAATAGAAAGAACAATAAATCTATCACATACCAAATGGGACAGAAGCAAGAGAAAACTGTAAACTAAAATAGTCCCAATTGAATAGTAACCAATTGAAGCATTCAGTTGTGTAGGTTCTTGTATTGTCTTTGATATCCAATTGACCAGTCGTGTGGTTGATAGTATGATGTATGTCCTTCAAGCATTGATAATTGGATTTGTTCAAACATCCCTCAATAAAATGAAGAATTATCCAAGCAGGTTCATTCTAAGCCGACTTGTAGTTCTGAACAAGAATCATGGAGGCTTAGTGTATGACATCTCCAACCTAAGACATAGCACAAAGTTAATGGATTTTTTGTGACTAGTATCATAAGGGTATTATTTTAGGTCCTAGGAGGTCAAATTTTCTACTTTGTACACTATAAATTTTTGAACTTACAATGGATATGCATTACATTAGGACAATGATAGATGCTACGAATGGATCTTAGTCAACTTGATTGGTTGATTGCATACTCTTCAACATAAGGTGGACAATACTAGATAAAGGTCAATTTACGTAGACAAGGCAATGAACTATTTTTGTGTATGATTGCTTATTTATAGGTTGCCACTGTGTTTTGGCAAACATATATTCACCTCAAACTATGTTTTCCAACTTCCAATTGTATTGTGTATGTATATGTTTGTTGGAAAACATCGGGTGTTTACTATCAAAGCATGATAGTAAATATGGATTGTTGTGGCATTGCAACACCATGGTGATTGGAATGCCATGACAAGCCATAGACAAGGAAATGAACTTTTTATGTGTATGATTTCTTATCTATGGGTTCCCACTATATTTTCGTAGACATATACTCACCTCACACTGTGTTTTCCAACTTGGAATCCTATTGTGCATGTATATGCTTGTTGGAAAACATTTGGTGTTTACTACCAAAGCATAATAGTAAATATGGATTGTCATGGCATTGCAACACCAGGGTGATTGGAATGCCATGAAAAGCCATAGAGTAGGCAATGAACTATTTCTATTGTTTGGATATGGCTTGTCATGGAATTCCAAGATGATGGTGCGAGAATGCAATGACAAACCATATTTTCAATTATGCTTGGATACATTTTTTCAGCAATCCATATTTACTATTTATCCATGGTGTTTTAAGCCATGAGAATCCATATTTACTATTATGCTTTGATAGACTTTTTGTAAGCATGCATAGCTTGTTCAAAAGAACCTATTTTAGGCTTTTAGCCATAGAAGCAAGGTAGTGAACTATTTGCTAGATTTCTTTGTTAGACATGAATGAAAATTGTGGTAGCATAGTGAACTGTTTCATAAAATGCCTCAAAGAAATGTGGTCTCATGGTGATGGAATGCCATGAAAATCAATATTGCAGCTACTGCAATATGGATTGTCATTGTAACACCTACTCATTAAAATATCAGTAAAATTAATAAATTAGACAAAAATAACAAAACAAATATGATAACAGGAGGAAATTCATTTAAAACCAACTTAACAAACTTCATTAATATGAAAGTATTATTTTAGTCAGTGTCTTAGATAAATTTTCACCTTTAATGAATCTGAACAATATATGCTCTTTATATTGCAATGATTAACATATTAATCAATTGAATGCAATCATTAGACTGAGATAAGTATTATTAAAGCAATTCAAAAACCTTCAAAACCATAAAACATCAATGAAACTATAACACCATATTTTTCTTGATTGGAAAACCCTCTTGGGGTAGGAAAACCACCCAAAAATTGCCTCACTGGCTTAATCTCAAAACTTTTTGTTTACAATGCCTCGTTGGCTATATATCAGCATTTTCAATCATTGTTTTAATGATACACAGAGTATCACCTCTATTTATTTTACAACATTTCTAATCTCGTATCACTCAAGATTCAGAGGCAAAAGTTTCAATACAACATAATTCATTAATTTCACAAAGCACCGAATGTGTTATCCAAATAACTTTCAAATATGAATCAATGAAATGTCATTTCTAAATTGAGAATAATACTTCTTTTCTACTCACCATCTTTTTGAAAGAATACATAGAAGGATATATATATAATGTTCAAGATTACTGAACTGGAGTATCTTTTCAAACTGAAAAGTAATTTTCTTCTCTAACTGTCCCTTTACAGGTAAGAGTTACAAAACTGAAATGTTTTTAACAAATTTTAATCAATGCTTCCTTGAAACAATGCCTACTATCCTTATATAATAGTATATCATAAAGATATTTGAAAGTATAACTTGTTTTCCCAAATGATAAAGAAAACTGAATGATGACAAGAACAAATAACACTTGCCACAATGCAAACCAACAATGGTAATCATATGGACTGAGCTTGACAATAACTAACCACAATGCCAACATGGATTAAGTTACAGATTTGGGAGAATAAAAACTTTACACAAACAAAATAAAAAAAAACTTAGCTTTGACTTGATACCTAGCATTGTATCTAGGGTTTGAAGGAAATAATAGAATGTTTACATTTTAACCCTATTTAACAAAGGTACTCGACTAGTGAAGCAAGGGTAAACCTTTAAGCTATATCATTACTTGTTTAAAGAACTTGATTAGAAGAAACTAATCATAGCCAACTCAAGTAATCATAAGAAGGGTCCAAAGAGGGTTTCACAGATTTACATCCAAGAATAACAAATATTATGAAAGATAACAACAAGATTTGCTTTCTTCTCAAGAACGACAACCAAAACAAAAGGAAACTCAAAAACATAAGTAAGAAAAAAATTCCTTAAGACTAAGAGAGAGGAAATGGTGACACCTGTGGTTCACACTGTTGTCGACTGATTTTTGCAACCTAATCAAACATTTCAGCCTTCACCAAACTGTCATGCCACCACAAGAATTTCCTTGACCAAGTTCTTTGATGTCGTAACTGTTTAGGCCGTGCCCTAGCCCAAGCTCTAGGGCACTCCATAAAACAAGTCTTACAAAAGAATTTAAAAAAAAACCCTTGAATATAACTTTATGTTATGATATTTATCTTCCAATCCCTCTGTCTTTGATTGCATAGCCTTGATATTTCCTTCATAATTGTTCTTCGTATGGTATGGTGTAAATCTTGTTATGATATATGAAGGTATGTTTGAGTTGTAGATAGATAAAGATATGTGATATTTACAAATATGAATAACCTAGGTGGGTGCAAAGAAGAAAGGAATGTGACACATTGATTAGATGCAAGCAAAGAATATAAATGGCTTATGAAAAGTATTCGATATGGGAGGAAAGGATATGAAAGGTTGGATATGCAAATGAATGGAATGGAAATGCTATCAATTCATCATTTTTGAGTTGTATGTAGAAAATGATATGCAAGATATAGAAATATGAATAACCTAGGTGGATCCAAAGAAGAAAGGAATGCAATGCATTGATGTGATGCAAGGAAAGCATATAAATGGTTTATGAAATGTATTTGATATGGGAGGAAAGGATATGGAAGGTTGGATATGGAAATGAATGGAATGGAAAGGCTATGAAGTGATCATTTATTTCATCATAAAGTGGAACGATTCTCCCTTTGTTATTGGTTATGCTTTTTGTAGTCATCATAGGGTGGACTAACTTGATACATACACATAAGAAAAACTCATGCCCCATTCCTCTCTCTCCTTCGTACACAACAAGGTGTAGAGATCCTCGAGCTTCCTCAGAATGTGACAAGAAAAGAAAAGATATAAAAAGATAATGATATTGATGGAGACAAGATAGAAGAGTTAAGATAAAGCACAAGTTGTCATGCATGCAGTATGAAAATGATAAATATGCAAGATCATGATAATGAAAAAATGAAAATGCTAATGCATATGATAAGGACTAGTGCACAAAATAGTTGTAGGATGGAAAACACAGTGGGTTGTGACTCAGTAAAGCCCAATGTTTTAGTATGTTAAAGAGTTAATGGTTTTTTTAAATGTTTTAGTCATAACAATGATAACACAACGATAAATAAGAATTTAAATGATAATGATAAACAAGATCTTATTCCTTATTCAAGCTGAAAACCAAAGGAAATATGGATGGATAGGGATCAATGATATGGTTAAATGATAGGACATGTAAGTATACACCTTATATGGAGGATTAGGATAGATGGATCAAAGTATGGAATGCTATGGGTGGAGGGATCCAATGACAAGGGAACCTGAAATGTTTACTCTTACACAAAGGAGAAATGGAGGACCTATGGAGGACTCCAAAGATGGCATGTCAAAGTAATAACATGCCCCCATGGTAAGAGGTATGACAAGTTATAATGACATGAAATCAATATGGAATATAAATGAACATGAAAGGAAACATGACATGGACAACAAGTGATATGGAGGATGGAAGACACACTTGCTATAAAGCATGCATTAGATTCAGTTTCTTGGTATTTTGTCCCAATACTTTATGCAAGATCAAATGAAGGTGGATGGATAAAGTAGATAACATGGAATATAAATGAAGGAATATGATTACTAAGTGGAAATAGGATAATCAATAATGTATCGTACAAATGGAAAAGTCTTGCCCCCAAGTGTACAAGCAAGGGTATGTGTATGGATGTGAAAGCTAGTGGATATGAATGGATATGAATGACCATGGAAATGGAAGCTGATGAAGGTGTATGGATATGAATGGAGGACTCAATTGTATCTTTGTGGAAGATAGTACCCCACTGACTAAATGTTTCTTATAGACCATGGCTAACATGTTCCCACTTAAAGACGTTGATAGGAAAATTGGTAAAGATAATGGAATGAATAGGGGTCGGCAAAAGGGGGTTAAGGATTCGTGCAAAGGATTGGATTAAAGCTATGGAATGAGGGATGAAGCTTGGATGGAAGTATGGAATGGAGTCGTTATGAGGGAATCTGGGCAAGAACAACATTGGCACACACCTTGAAGGGTGGTGAAAGTTGAAGGATTGAGAGTGGGTTGGGATAATAAATTTGGGCATATAAGGACGAAAAACAGATTTGGAGAATGAATAATGGAGGAATGGATGATGGTGGAATAATGGATTCTTTTTTATTAGCAAGTAGGGATACCAATTTTTATTTTTTATTTGAATGCATGGATTTTTTTTCTTTTTTTGGAACCCACATTGTTTTCACTTTTTATTTTTCTTTATAGCCTTTTCATTTTTTCTTAATAGGCACCTTCCATTTTCTTGGAAGTGTTTTGCTTTTGATTTTGGAGCATATTTTTATTTATTTTGGCATGTATTTTTAATCAGACATGATGATATTTATGTTTTTTGTGGATTCTTTGATTTATGCATTTCTTCTTTGGTATCCCGATTGCTTGGATAGGCCATAGAGGTATTTTAAAGTGGAAGGTGGTAGGTTGTCATTAGGTCCTAACACTTTAGTTAATAATCACATCAATATATTGACCAGGCAGTGTCCAAAGGTTGTATGCAATAGGAGTCATCTCAACTATCTCTCTCTCAGGTTCTCTAACTACCAAACGACTGAATAAAACTCTAAACTAAAAATCCTCTAAACTTAGAAAGAAGTAAATCATCTATCTAGAAAGCTAAAAATGATTAAACTATGAAGTAGAAAAATATAAATTTGAAGAGCATTGCCACTAAGCTAGAAAGCATGGAAATGATCAAATTGAGAAATGTATAAATTGTTGAAGAAGTAAAAATAGTAAAGAAGCTTTGAACATTGGGCTAACCAAAAGATAACAACCTAAAACAACTAGTATCAATCGACTTAATAGCAATAGCTAAAGGAAGGTGCTCCAGAACTTCAAATACTAAATTCAGAAACTACAGACTTAGCTACAACCTGCAGGGTTAACACTAACAACATAGCGCACACACATGAAAATAAATTCCAATTTTAATTATTATCTACTAAAGAAAACACAAAATAAGAAGTAAAATACTTATCTATCTATAACCCTCGAGTGGCCAGCTCTCGGCTGTCTCTACAACTATCTCAGATCACCTACACTGGTAATTTTGCAAATAACTTCATTCAAAGAACTCCATTCACATTGCTCAGTAATTCAAAGTATGGCGGGAAAGCTCTTTTTTTTTTTCATATAACAATTTTTCTCAAGAAAACATATTAGTAACATAACGGTATTCTTATGTATTTATCATTTGTAATAGTTCAATGTTTTTATATGAAAGTGACTAACAAAATCATACTTTCCAGTCGATAAAGTCTTTAACAGATTATCAACAACTAATGGAATTTAAAGCCCATGTCATAAAATATCAAAGAGGCTTGACATGAGCCATAAAGTTTGTGAAATTGAAAATAATAGAACTTATGAAAATTTGGCTCATAACATAGACTCCTACAATTTCGGTGCCCGCTCGCTTATTTTCAAAGGTGTTAAGATATGCGCTCATTTCCCTTTGATTGGAATGGTGATCGAGAGTGGAAGTTGACCTATGAAATGCTCAAGACTAAACCATTAAATCAACATAAGTTAGCTTAATTCGACTAATTTCAAGAAGTAAAGTTTGCACGTTTATTCATAAAAAGAGAGCAATTATTTATCATAAAGGTAATTAATTGGCAGGGTAATTTGGGTTGAAAGGTATAGGTTTGCATAATGAATCCATTATGTTGATAAGGTTATTTTTACCTCATCATTTCCTCCTGTTCCTAAGCCCGAGCAAGTCCTCCTGCTCTCTGGTGTGCACCTTGTCCTTCATTCCTCTTATTCATCTCCTCATACTTGGCACTAAGATCATACAAGTCATCTACCTTTGTATCCAACTATTTTGGCTGCCTTAAGAATCCTTGATGAAAAGTGACCCTTTGTTTCCATCTTGCAAAGCCATCATCACTCTGGTCCAAATTAGTATATACTGAAGGAGGTGGTGAGAGAAGGAGAGGAGGTATGTACCTCATACCAATCCAATTGATCTTCAATTCCTCAAGGATTTTAGCCAAAGTTACTACTCTTTTGTAGGACCACTTGATGTTAAGGGGTGAGATTATTTCCCTTTTCTTGAGATGCATACGAAGAGGGGTATACCTCTCTTCACATGCATGCCAAGTTGGTCCTACCAATTTCAGCCCATGTTCCTGGAAGTGATCATAGCACAGCCAAAGGTTATTATTGTATTTTCCCTATACTTCCTTGTTAAGTCTGATGCCCAAAAATTTTTCTTTGAAAGAGAAAGGTTCCCTATGGGGATATCTAATTTGTAATCTCACTGTCCTTTTTGCATGTACATATTCTCTTGATCTATCTTTCAAGTGCAGCTGATTTCTCATTGTAGACAGGAATGCTCTCAATTCTACTTCCCCCACAAATTAATTAACAAAGAAATCCGTATAATCTTCTAGGAACAAGTTATGAATAAAGAACTCACATAACAAATCTTGTTGTTCAAGGAGTGACTCAATGAAAATATTTACAAATTCCTTGTCATCAGGATCATGTGGCTAATTTTGGTGAATTCTTTATAATTTCCATCTTAAAAGCTTCTCATTAAGAAACATAGACTACAACCTAGATGGTCTTCTATATGCTAATAATAATTCACCAATCTCACAAGCATCTTGTTTACCCCTATATGCCTGATGAAATGATTCTTTTAACATTACCAATTCCCTCTTCAACCTATTATTCTAAAATTTTGCATCCCTCAAAAGATAGCAATGCTCTATCCATTTCATTAATATTGGAGGAATGTGTACCTGGAACCATTCCATAACAATAGGTTCAGTTTGTGTCTCTTTTGACTCCATAATTGGTTTAGTTTCATTCTCCTGCAAGTTTTGTTCTAATTCCACAATCTTCCTTATAGAAGCATTTAATTCAGTTTCCTGTCTATTCTTTTCTTCTTCAAAGGAACTAAATAGTTGCATAAAATTAGTTTTCAAGTCCTAGATATGCTTATCTTTATCATATAGGGCAACCTTGTGCTACTTATCTCGTTGATTCCATTGTCGGATCTGGTACTTCAACTATTCAATGAGCTTGCCTTTTTCCTCCATTTGTGCTATCAATTTTGCAATTTCCTGGTCTCTTTTATTTACAATGGCAACTTGTACCTCAATTTATTCTTTTTGTTGGTTAATTTTTGTTTTATCATTTTGTAGCCTCATTCTTAATTCCTCAATTTCTACCTTTAATTTTTCTAATTCTTCATTTTTCTGACTAGATTTTGTATCCCTTGTCTCCACAGAGAAGGAGGAATGAGGAATTCCTATATCAATATGAGGCATATTCTCTTCTTTAGCATTATCCACAGGTAAGGATGAGTGAGGAGTTTCTACATCAGTATGAGGCATATCTTCTTCTTCAGTGTCCACAAAGAAGGATGAATGGGGATTTTCATGAGGCAATTTTTCCTCAACTTTAGGTATGCTTCCCAGTTTGTCAAGAAAAGGAGAAAATCCCCCCACAGGCTCATCTTCAATCTACTCTGAATGTGGCGACTGTGCTTTCCCCCCTTCCTGTTCTCTAGGTGATGGGGTTTTCTTGTCTTCCTCCCTAGGAATTTTATCACCTCATTTTTCCACTTCATTTATTTCCTCACCCTCAGGTGGACTATCAATTTCTACCACCTTTACTGGAGTCCTGGCCTTCTTTCTTTTGGAAGTACTACCTGTATCCTAGGGTTCAATTTCATTGGCTCCTGAAGACAACCATTTGCTTCTCCATAGAGGAGGAGTCATCTGAAAGGTAACTTTGCTTCATTTCTTCCTCTTGTGAGGAGGTTCCTCTTCATCTCTAGAGTGCACAATTCCCACCTCCCCTTCATGTCCTGGGGTTTCTAACTCATCTAGAAAAAATTTCAACGCATCGCTACTAGGAGTCGTGGAGGTGTGTTGGGATTTAGGAGCATCTAATACCTCCGATGAGGGTTCTTCTAATGACTGTTCTTTTTGCTTGAAAGATTCTCCCTCCTCAAGTGACCTTCATGGTTCTACATTTTCAAATTTCCATAAAAACCTTTGCCACTTCTTTTTTTTCCTTTTGCGGAAATGGTATTTTCATATTAACTATATGAGACCATGATGTTTGAGGGGCCCTATCCAGACTTTGTACTTTTCCATCATAGAGGTGACTAAATGACACTGGAAGGCTAGTAAATTTACCCGAAGAGAAGGGTCCTCAATGTCGTGGCATAAATGAGTCAACAACTGAAAAGGGGGTCCCACTACTATAGTCATTTGTCCCTCACAAGTGAAATATTTAATTACCCAGGTTGCAATAGACCTCCAGGGTTCTAGAAGAGACATTTTATGGATTCCCTTATTTCATCCCCTGGTACTTATGGTCAGTACAAGTTGGGGTTCCCCTTCCCTATGAAATATTTCTATCACATTTTGATATAAGGAACGTGGGAATTTTCATTCAAATCAATTCCTTTATTTTCAGGACCGGAAAGACGAGCAATGATTTTCGTACTTATTCAGAATCACTTGCCGCACTGTCTGCCCATCTGTGAAATTCTCGATGAATTCCTTCACAAGCTACTCTATATACCCTTCAAATTGCTTCATGAATTCCAGCCACCTGACTTTCTGAAATAAAGCTGCAATATTGCCCAATTCCAACAATGGAGCTACAGAAGTTGGCTCGAACTTCTTAGTTCCTCCCATTTTCTTTGTTTTCTTTTTCTTTTAGTCGGTGAAATTTTGCAAAAATTTGTAGTTCTTTCCTTACTGAATTGTAGATGAGAAAAGAATTATGCATCGATATTCCCAATGGAGGAGGAGTTACCACCTTTCTTTTCACCTTACTGAGTAATTATGACAGGCTTTCATAGGGAATTACACAACTGTTGTCGTACTTTTAGCAATCATGTAAAGGCACAAGTTTCAAAATTACAAGGAGGGATGGATCATGCCAATTAATTAGCCTTATTCAAAATAAATACTAACTCTTTTTAAATAAATAAAATTACACATACCTTAAGTCTTTTCATTAGACCGAACCTCACTCACCTGTGTTGACGTAATTGGATAGTCATATGGTTAGCGAGGGTGGCGGCGGATAATAATGGCATGGATGGGATGGTTGATGTGGTGGCAGAAATTATTATGACAAAAAGGTATCATAATAATTTTATTTATTATGAATGGGTTTGGTATGATGTCGATGAATAATCATTAGGGAGCAGATCTCGAAGTAGCATAAAATTAAGTGATAGGCATGCACGGAACTTAGGAAAAATCAAAAGACTGGAAAGAAAAAATCTACAAAAATTTAGAGCATTACCGAAAGGATGCAACTGAGGTAGAAGAAAAGAGCGTTTTGGAATGTCATAGAGAGATGTCATCGGAACATGGAAAAAATCTTGAGGATTCTGGAGCATTGCTAAAAAGATGCAGCTAAGACAACAATCAAAATTTCTAGAGCATCTAGGCAGAATTCAGAGCATTGCTGAAAGATGCAGTTGGAGCAGCAACCAAAATTTATGGAGCATCATCGGAAGATGCAGCCGGAGCAGCAACCAAAATTTTTGAGGCATCGTTGAAAGATGCAGTTGAAGCAACAACCAAAATTTTTGGAGCATCGTCGAAAGATACAGTTGGAGCAGCAACCAAAATTTCTAAAGCATCTAAATAGAATTTCGAAGCATCCGAGCAGGATTCTGGAGCATCACTGAAAAGATGTCATCGAAAGGAAGAAACAGTAGAATTTTGGAGCATCATTGAAAAGATGTCACCGAAGGAAAGAAAGTTGTGGGATTCTGGCCTTGGATTCTCAAAGCACCATTGAGTGATGCATCAGAATGTAGGATCAGGATGAGGAGTGGAACCAATCTGTTGTGTAGATTCTGGAGCATTGCAACAACAATTATGGAGCATCACAGCAACCGCACTAACAAATTCCAAAGCATCACAGAAGGGTGTGTCAAAATTGTGTTCACCAAAAAGATGAAGTCCTACAAAATATAGACAAAAATTTAGCTAAGTCCAAATGGTGGAGTTGATGAAGAAATTGAAGAAACATTCAAGAATGAAATGAAATGTTGTTTTTTTTTTAGGTTATTTATTTGACAACTATATTGAACCTGCCACAGCAGCATCAATGCAGTGGATTTCTCCCTGTGTTTCTACCATTTTTGTAAACTCCTCTTTGTTAATAGGCTTATGGTAGATGTGTAATCGGTGCCCATTAACTAAAAGAGTTCAGGTATCACCATCAATAGGTTTTAGCTAGACCAAACCATTAGCAAACACTTCAAAAAAATTGTATGGTCCAAGCCAGTGTGTCTGAGTTTCCCTTGATGATCCTTGTATCTAGAATCAAACAGTAATGCCCAATCCCCAGTATGGAATTCTTTTTCTTTGATATGATTATCGTGCCAAACCTTTCGTTGTTGTTGGACCAGTTCAGTTTGATGGATAGCGTCCAACTGGAGTTTGTCCAGTTTTCCTGTAACACTCTCTCAATTTGGGCTCGTTTAAGATCCATGCCCAACTCCATGGTTGTTCTAAGGGTTTGGAGTTCAAATTCAATGGGTAAGAGGGGATTCTTCCCAAAGACTAACTCGTAGGGACTATAGCTAGTAGTTGATTTCCAAGTGTTGTAGGCCCAGACAGCTTCTGGTAGTTTCCTAGCTCAGTCTTTTCTTCCCGAAGAAACCATTTTTGTTAGAATGTTCTCCAACTCCCTATTAGTGAATTCAACTTATATGTTTGCTTGTGGGTGGCAGGGTGAGGACTTCTTGTGACTTACTTGGAAATGATCTATGAATTCCAATAGAACTTTAGACATAAACTGGGGACCCTGGTCTATGACAATTGTCCTTGGAGCCCCGAATCTAAGGAAGATTTTGTTGTAAAGAAAATCAGCTACCTGCTCTTCCCTAGCAACACGTAGTGCCTACACTTCCACCCACTTAATCATGTAGTCGGTATAGACCAAAATATACTCTTTTCCTTGTGAGGGAGGGTCTATAGGGCCGATAAAATCCAATCCCCATTTTTCAAATGGTTCAAGGACTACCTGAGGCTACAGGGGCATTTCATTAGATGCAATTGGTCTTCCTACCCTTTGGAATTTGTCACATCTACGAACATACTTCTTGATGTCCTTATGAATTGAAGGACAATAGTATCCTACTCCCAGAATCTTGTGATTTGTCCTTTTAGTAGAATAATGCCCTCCCGAGGGTCATCATGATAGGCTCTGAGGATACTATAGGTCTCGTCTTCCCTAACACACCGTCATAAAACCATGTTGGATCCACATTGAAACAAGATTCCATTAATCCATTTGAAAGGGGCACTCTCTCTAACGAGGCGTTTCTTCTATTTTGATGAAAAGTGAGGTGGTACTTCTAAGGTGGCTAAATAATTCACAATATCAAAAAACCAAGGGGTTTTAGTGGAGATGGCGAACAATTTTTCATCTAGGAACTCGTCCTGTACCAAAGCACAGTTTCCATTGTGTTTAATCTGGGATAAGAAGTATGTGACTACGTTGGACTTCCCTGGTTTGTCAACAATTGTCACATTGAACTCCTAGAGAAGGAGTAACCACCTAATTATCCTTGCATTTTCCACAAGTTTATTCATGAGGTACTTGATGGCTACATGGTATGTGTGCACTGTAACTTTGTATCTTGTGACATAATGTCAAAATTTCTTGATGGCATGCACTACAACCAAGAATTCTTTCTTTGTTGTGGTGTAATTCTTCTCTATTGGCGTCAAATTCTTGTTGATAAAATATATAGCATATTTCCCTCCATTCTCATCTTCTTGCCCTAGAACTACTCCAATGGTGTCATCAGACACAATGGCATAAATGTGGAAGGCAACCTCCAATTAGGTCCTCAAAGGACAGGGTCAGAGATGATTTTTTCCTTGATAATTTCAAATGAGGACTAACACTCAGGTGTCCAAATGAAGTTGACATTTTTTTGAAGGAGAGAAAACAAAGGGGTTGCAATTTTGCTAAAGTTTTCTATGAATCTTCGGTAGTATCCAACATGCCCTAAGAAACTCTTAACATCAGTCTGGGTTTTTGGGATCTCAAGTTGTTGTATGAGTTCGATTTTCTTAGGATCAACCTTAATCACTTCAGTTGAAATATGATGTCCCAACACTATTCCTTGTTCCACCATAATCAGACATTTTTCGTGGCTTAAAGAAAAACAATGATCCTCACACAGTTTTAACACTTTTTTGAGATTTGTGAGGGCTTCATCAAAATTAGAACCGTATATGGTGAAGTCGTCCATATAAACTTCCACACACTCATTTACCAATTTAGAAAATATAGCCAAAATGGCCCTTTGAAACGTTGCAGGGGTGTTACATAGCCCAAAAGGGAGAACCTGATATGCAAACATCCTCCAAGGACAAGTAAAGTTCGTCTTATCCTAGTCTTCTTCTACCACCTGTATTTGGTTATATCCACTAAATTCGTCTAAAAATGAAAAACATTTCCTCCCTACCAAGTTATCCAACACTTGGTCCACAAATGGTAGAGGGAAATAATTTCTACGTGTTGCTTTGTTAAGATCTCTATAGTCTACACACACTCTCTACTTCCCATTCTTCTTTGGGACTACAACCAAGGGTGACACCCACTTGCTGTTAGAAATTGGGTAGATAAATCCTACCTATAAGAGTTTCTCAATCTCGGTTTTAACGATGTCTTTTAGAGTAGGGTTGAGTCTCTGTTGTGGTTGGTGAATAGGTCAAACATCCTCAGTATAGATATGGTGTGTACACACACTAGGGTGTATTCCTCTCATATCTATATAATCCCAAGCAAATGCTTTAGATCTATTCACCATGGTATCAAACAATTTGTGTTCTTCCATCTCAGTCAACCATCTATTGATATTCAAAGTTTTTCCTGGTAGAAACATAATGGTTTTGACTCCTAGATAGTTGGATGTGACAGTGTACATGGGCCTTGTTAGGGTGTTGAGAGGACAACTATGAGGTACAGTTTTATGAAGTCGAGCAACATCTACAAAGAAGTGGTGAGTTTTTGGAATTAAATTCATCAAAGGACAAGGTAATCTGATGAAACTAGCATCATCAAATTCTATGTGGTCTATGTTGATTGGGTGTCCTAGAATCTCTTCTACATCTGTCATTTCTTCACTGTTGGAATCCATTGCAAGACTTTCCATGCCATTTTTTAATTCATCCTCTAATTCTTCACCTTGTTGTTTGATGACTACCATGGCCAATGAAGCCAAATTTTCCTATCCAATGGGACTTTCTGGTTCATCAACCCATACTTTATTGTGTTCGGCAAGCTTGGCAGGAGGATACAAAAACAAATGTCTGCTATTAGATCCATGTGAGATGGTCATTCCTCCCTCTCTGCAGTCAATTTTGGTTGCAACGGTAGCCAGCCAAGGTCATCCCAAAATTTTTGGGTAACTGTCTTTGGGTGTCAGGGATTCAATTATTTGGAAATCTACTAGGTATTCCCATCCATCCACTTTAAGAAGAACGTTCTCAATGATTCCCTTGGGGATAGCTATGGATTGGTTCACCATTTGTAAGACTGTAGTTGTGGGATGCAGGTCAATAAGTCCCAATTTCTCCATCACATCCACAATCATTACATCAATGGATGCTCCAAGGTCCACCAAAGCGTTAGGTATTGCTACCCCATTAACTATTACTATTATAAGCGAACTTCCTAGATCATCATATTTCAGAGCAGTGGTCATTCCACCAACAAGCCAGCTAGGTACCCATTTATGTGGACGGTGTTGATTCATTTTGGTTTTCTTCCTAGGGTCTTAATACACAACTGTTTAATCAGCTGGTTTAGCTTAGGAATTTCCTTAATTGCTTGTAGCAAAGGGACTTCAATTTGCAATTGTCTAATTTCCTATATTAGTGCAGTCTCAGTGGTTGAGGTCATTTCCAGAGCATCTTTCATAGGAATTGGTTTCAGACGCTCCAGAAATGGTGCTTTGGTTTTTTTCTTTAGGCTCGAAATCCTTTGAAATTTCAGTTGGAGACTAACCCCCCTCCTCTTGAGGTAGGTCGGAATCTCCTACTGAAGATGGTAGGTCGGGTTCATGATGCATAGTGTCTGGTATTTTTTCTACGAATGCAAGTGTTATTATAGTTTTCTCAGTAGACTTCTTGATAGGTTCATCTATGATTTCTTCGATAGTCAGCTGAGAAAGTGTTTTCCCATACCTCAATTATAGATTCCCATAGTGTATGGTGTTAATTCCAATGACATTGTCTTGTTCAGAAAAATATACTAGAGTATTTGGGTGATTGTTCTTTGGGTTCAGAACTGGTTGCACTGAAAGTGGTGGTTGGTTAACTTGTTCAGTTTGTGGGGTGTTCTGGGGAGGTGGTAGGAGAGTCTGTTGTTGAGTAGGCATCCTCCTGGGACCATAATAAAACTGATGATGGGGTTGATTCCATTCAGGAATGTAATTTTGAGGGTACCACTACTGTTGAGACTAGTTGGGCCACTGAGGGTTACCCCAAGATTGGTTTGTCCATTCAGGTGGTCCCCAAGGATAGGTTCCCCAATTAGAGGGTACTAGAGGTGGTTCCTGAGGCCAGGGTGCTTCCCATTGATTATTGTTCCAATTTGGTTGGGGTCTCCAATTAGGATTGGAATTCTAGCCATAGGAAAAATTGCCTCCAGTCCTTTGATTGACAATGTTCACTTCTTCCTTAACTAGGGTTGTTCTTTTCTTAGAGTTTTTGATGGCATTCAGTAGCTCACATTGATCAGTGGGGTGATTTTTATCACACACTTGAAAAACGTCAATCTTGTCAACTTTGTCCAAGGGATATTCCCTTAGCAAATGTTTATTTTGACACTTAGGGTAGTAAATGGACAAAGTCTCAGGATTTCAGGTTTTAGCCTGTATGTCCTCTAAGGTGGTGTTTAGTTGAAAAAAGATGTATTTTTTGAAGTTGGCTAGCTCCTCACGAATTTTGTTTATGTCATTAGAGCCACATAAGGGGACTAGCTTCCGGATACCTCCACGAGTGCGAGAGAAGTTCTAACATAATTCTGTAATATCTTCCAACCTCAGTTGGGACACATCTCCTTTTCCCATTAAATCTAAACTCCTTCGAGCTTCATCATCGAGACCTTTAAGGAATAAGGTCTTCAAAATATCAAGACTTATAACTTCTCCACCACAACGTTTAGATAAGAAGATAAACCTATCTAGGTAATCCTCTAAACTTTCATCCTCGTTTTTCCTTATTTTCAATAGTTCTTCTTTCCTATCACTCACCCTGTAGTAACTTTGGTACTTCTCCAAAAAGACAAACTCCATTTCATCCCAAGAGGTTATTGACTAAGAAGCTAATCCCATAAACCAGCACATGGTTGAGTCTTTCAAAGTGAAAGGAAAAAGATTTAGTTTCTGATTATCATTCTTGTAGTCATATGTCTAACACAAGACTTTAAATTCAAATAGAAACTGATTAGGGTCCTCAATAGACAAACCTCGAAAGGTTGGCAAGAAATCTGGTGAGATGTTTTTCAGTGTCGTATCGTCATCTACATCAATAGCAATAGGATAAGTGAATTTTTGTGGTGGAGGTTTATTGTTGTTGTTGTTATTGGCGGCATTTCTATGGTCACCCATGATGTTGAAGGGAATGTGATCCTCTTCCAAAATTTTCTCAGTGGTGCAAGGTTCAGGATTTTGCAAAAGAATATGCTCCTTGACTACTATTCGTTCTCTTTCTGAGGTATATGGGAAGGTCTCAGGTTGACCCTATTCAGTCAATTCCTCAATAAGTTCTTGATTTGAGTTTCCTTCCTCCCTACTGGTTGTTGGTACGTTGATTGGGGAGGTTTTTGGTATGAATCATCCATGGGGGCCTCATTTCTTGACCATGCAAAAAAGAATCCAAAGATCTATTTCTATCCCTAAAAGAGGTATTCAAAATATCTCCTACTAACACTAGAAAAAGGAGGCCCCAACAACGGCACCAAAAAGTGGTAGGCTATCATCAGGTCCTAACACTTTAATTAATAAAAACATCAATATATCAACTGGGCAGTGTCCAAAGGTTGTATGCAATAGGATTCATCTCAACTATCTCTCTCAGGTTCTCTAACTACCAAACGACTAAATAAAACTCTAAACTTAGAAATTCATCTATCTAGAAAGCTGAAAATGATTAAACTATGAAGCAGAAAACTACGAATTTGAAAAGCATCACCACTAAGCTAGAAAGCATGGAAATGATCAAATTGAGAAATGTATAAATTGTTGAAGAAGTAAAACTAGTAAAGAAGCTTTGAAACATTGGTCTAACCAAAATATAACAACCTAAAACAACTAGTATCAATCAACTTAACAAAAATAACTAAAGGAAGGTTCTCTAGAACTTCAGATACTAAATTCATAAACTACGGACTCACCTATAACCTACAAGGTTAACACTAATATCATAGCACACACACATGAAAATGAATTATATTTTTAATTATTATCTACTAAAGAAAACACAAAATAAGAAGTAAAATACTTATCTATATATAACCCTTGAGTGGCTAGCTCTCTGGTGTCTCTACAGCTATCTCAGATCACATGCACTGGTAATTTTCCAAATAACTTCATTCAAAGAAATCCATTCACATTGCTCAGTAATTCAAAGTATGGCAGGAAAACTCATTTTTTTCATATAACAGTTTTTCTCAAGAAACATATTAGCAGCATAACGGTATTCTTTTGTATTTATCAGTTGCAATAGTTACATGTTTTTATATGAAAGTGACTAACGAAATCCTACTTTCCAGTCGATAAAGTATTTAACAGATTATCAACAACTAATGGAATTTAAAGTCGATGTCATAAAATATTAAAGAGGCTCAACACGAGCCATAAAGTTTGTGAAACTAAAAATAAGAGAACTTATGAAAATTTGGCTCATAACATAGACTCCTACAATTTCGTATCCCACTCGCTTGTTTTCAAAGGTGTTAAGATCTACACTCATTTCCCTTTGACTAGAATGGTGATCGAGAGTGGAAGTTGACCTATGAAATGCTCAAGACTAAACCATTAAATCAGCATAAATTAGCTTAATTCGACTAATTTCAAGAATTAAAGTTTGCATGTTTATTTATCCTAAAGGTAATTAATTGGCAGGGTAATTTGGGTTGAAAGGTATAGGTTTGCATATTGAATCCATTATGTTTATGAGGTTATTTTTACCTCATCGAAAGGGGTTGGAATGAATTCAAGGGTATGTGCCTTTGTTGTTCTTGAAAGGGAACCTAATGATATGCACTGGGAACATATGGGCCCATGATGGATGGAAGGGTTCGTGGATACGGTCCAAGAATAGATGGTGAAGATGATGGAGGAGGTGGATGTATTGATCTAAAGGGAGGCCTCTTGTGTTTGAAATAGCTACCAATGTCTTAAGAAAGAGGTATGAAGCCAAAGCCATAAGAATTGAGATGTTTTTTAATATTAGGGTGTGTAGGTAAATGGAACTCATGAAGGCATGTGGTATTGTATGATAAAACCAACTTTGATAAAGGTGGATGAACCAAGCTTATATGTTTGTGGTTCATGAATGGGATCTTGAGAAAGTTTAGGATTATCATGAGATGTGATGGAAATGATTATACCTTGGGGGTCTTGACTTATTGAATGGATGGAAAGCTTTTTTTAATGAATTTATACATTATGATTATGGTATGGAGTTGGCATACTTTTATCATGAGATGGTATGGCATCATGACATGGAATGGAATGATGAGATGAACCGGTATCATGAGAGCGAGTATTTTGATCTTCACACAAAAATGGGATCTATGATGTCATGCTTTCGATCAATGAGGTCAAGTATGTACATTGTTGAATTTCTATACGTGCTATGAAGTTGGAAAAACATGAAATGGATGAGTTGGATAAACATGGGATGGATGAAGTGAAAGTGGGTGGAACTAGAAGACTACGAATACCATTTTGTGAAATAGAATTTTGCATCGGGTATTTTATTCCTTATAGGGTGACTTTTTGTGTTCCTTCAGTGAAAGAGGATGGATAGTTGTTGGTTCAACATGGAAGACATTTTGGTTTCCCTTGTCAATGGACAAAAAGGATGACATGGACAGTGACATGAGTTGGGTATAAGTTTCAATGGTAGGTTTATGGTTTTTCTCGCTTGATTAAGATTTAGATCTTGAATACCCCACCCCACTATGGAAGATCATAAACACCTCCAAGCATATATAGATTATATATTACTATGGTCTTCAAATGTATCGTTGGATGTTTGATAAATGCGCAAACACAAATAATCTGTATGACAATAAAATGGCTTGCTGCAATTAGCACTTTCTGTTATGTGCACTATAACAATGTATTTAAGTCCACCTTCATATTACAGGCTAGAAAACACAGTGGATTGTAGTTTGTCTATCACGTAGTGTTTTCCAACTTGCAATTATACATAGACAGTATGGTTCTCATGAAACTCTTGTGTTTTTTAGACCTTAAGAATTTCATGGAACTCACCTACAAAATTTATTAAAACTCTTCGGTGGACTAGAATTTGGGTTTCAAAATCATGATATGATGGTAAATAAAATTGACTAAGTAATTGTAGGTTGTGTTAGAAACCAAGATCAAACATGCAAACCAAAAAACCTTCTACAGAAGAGAATCAAAAAAAGCAAGAGCTTTGTAAAAAGATGTGCAAAATATTATTATTCAAGAATTCATAATTACATGAGATGATTTGCTTTTTAAAAGAAAATTATGCATAACCCTAATCTTATTTTGAGCAACAAGATAAGGATGAGAATAATTAACCTAGGAATTAAAATATTACCTAAGTAAAGTTATGCAAGTGTAATTAAATATTAATTACACTAACACCCACCCATAAGTGCAACTTAAGGAGACTAAAAAAGCATGCACCTAAAACTAAGATGAATGCAAGAAAGCATGAATGGGTTCCAACAACAAGGCGTGATTAGGTACCCATGTAAAAATGCAATAATGAGGTAGAGAAGGAAAACCCAATGGGACAAAACCCCCTACAATGAGATGACTGCTACAAAGAAGCACTGGAAGAACACTGTGGAGTAACAATGGAACCACAATCCGACAAGCAAGGAAAGATGATTTTTTCTACAACAAACCAAAGCGAAATCATAATAATGCAACAGCAAACCCGATGCCAAGGAAAACTAGAAAACTCACAAAATGGAACAACCCTGGAATCTGTGAAGCAACAGTAGATGAAATGATGACTAAATCTAGAAACCGTGTATCTCGATGTTGATGCCAAACTGAGACTAAAAATCTTCCATGGGAACAAGTACCATAAAGACTTTGGAACATTAACCATAAAAACATGGCCCTCAAACTGAGATGGATCCAATGCAGATCATTAACCATAGGCTCTCAATCTAAAGTGTCAACCGATCTGAATCTAATATGTGTCAAGCTAAGACAAGATGTGGCCAAAAGAAACTAAGAAACCAGATATAACTCATGTGATTTTCCATCAAAACAAGATGAAGATCAAAGTGCATGCACACTCTAATCAGATTATTATGCAAGAAACCCCCTGATGGAACTTTATCTCAGTTCATTTATTACAATAACCCAATGATTGTAAAAGGAGATAATGAAAACATACATAAATAGAAAATAAAAATAGACCTCAGATCTTTGTAGAGGATTGAACCAGCTTTCCAATGCCACAAGAATGGCGAAAAATGGGATCACCGAGTCAAAAGATATGCCCTCTGAAGAAAAAAAAAATCATCTGAGTTCAAGGACTTGCAAAATAAATCTGGAGAAAAATCAGAAAAAGATACATTGACCATTGGATTGGCGTTGGAATCAGCTTTCCAATGGCATCTCTTTTTGTGAAAAAAGGACACCATACGCAAAAGTTACGCCCGATTTTGTAAAAGTGCTCCAGAAAGGCCAATTTGGCCTGCAGGCAGCCCAGGGGGCTAAAAAAAATTCAGCCCCTGGTCCTATGCACGACTAGGGGCTAGTAATCTGGGGGCTGGGACGAAGCCCCTGGTCCTCCATAGGACCGTGCAAGGTGCATATTTCGGCCGGGGGCTGGGCGCATAGCACCCAGTCCCCCATATGAATGATGGCCACAAATTCATAAGCCCTCAGGGGCTGGTGGGGCCAATGGCCTGTGGATGGTGCCGCTAGCCTAAGCGGCCGGAGGGTGGCCGCCGGGCAGAGCAAAGGTGGCAGAGCTGATTTCAATGGGGAGCATCGACGCAGTTTTCAAAAAATGTGCTTTTTAATTTATTTATTTTAAAATCATGCCTCGGTCTGCATGTTGGGGAGACCATACGACCTCCTTGGCAAAAAAAAATTTCCTTCCAAACCAACTTCTCCAAAATTGACTAAATGAAGGGCGATCTTAGGGTTTTTGGCCACTGCAAACACGATGGTGACCTCCGTTTGTGCCCAAAATGCTCCAAAAATTTGGTTACCCCCAAAGCTTGCAAAAAAATCTCCAAGCCTAAAACCCTCAAAGATCTGGAAAACGATGACCAAAATCTACAAAATAAAAGTCAATCCTGACTTTTTCCAACACTCTGAATCTAATGGTGAAGCCTGATCTGATCCAAAATGTTGCATAGATGAACTCAAGGCATGAAACCCTTGAGGAATCCCGAACGAACTCTGCAATGATTTTCTCCAAAAATATGAGAAGGGGTTGCATATCAAGGCTCTGATACCATGTTAGAAACCAAGATTAGACATGCAAACCAAAAAACCTTCCATAGAAGAGAAAACCAGATAAAGCAAGAGCTTTGCAAAAAGATGTGCAAAATATTATTATTCAGGAATTCATAATTACATGAGATGATTTGCTTTTTAAAAGAAAAGTATGCATAACCCTAATATTATCTTGAGCAACAAGATAGTTCAACAAGATAAGGATGAGAATAATTAACCTAGGAATTAAAATATTACCTAAGTAAAGTTATGCAACTGTAATTAAATATTAATTACACTAACAAGTTGGAAAACATAGTGGGGGATTTCAGTAGATGCTTCTAAGAATCTTGCATTTCCTTTTTATGGGCAGCAAGTTGATTATCCCTTTAAACAAAATCCAAGCCCATACAATTCACCTCCTCGCCATTCACTTCGGCCAATAGGAAGAGCACTTGGCTGAAAAACGTCCCCTTTGCAACATCTGAATTGTTGCAAACTCATGCACTAGGAAATACAAATGGCATAGGTGGTTTAATTTCATCTTCATAGGCAACAAGAGATAGTGGCAACCTTGCGTTTCCAATGCTCAGCAATTTGGTTGGTGATTGTTGAGTTTTGGAGGAAATGGTATGGGCTTGGATTTTGTTTAAAGGGATAATTGTTACTCTTGTATGTAGATATCCTATTTCAAGTGGGAGCTTTCCTATTTTTTCTGTATCCACTACCGCATTACACAAATTCTCTCCTACACCAACCTCCAATGTAGCTATTGTTTTTTATCTTAAACTTTTATCAATTGTGCAATAACACCTTTCACTTTTGACCTATCAATTGTGCGACAACACCTGTGACTTGAGGCGTTGATTATTTGTGCAACAAGACCTTTCACTTTTGACCTATTAGTTGTGCGACAACACCTTCCATTGTTGTCTTTGTTTTATGAAATTATTGTCTTTTAGATTGCAGCTCTCTCTGAACAACATTAAGCTCCTCTTCTTTTCACTGTGATAGCTTCTTGTGTTTTAATTCCTTTTCTAAGTGGTTAATTTTAGTGTTTACTTGTTCTGCTCCACTTTGAGCATTTTCAACTATTTTTTTTGCAGTGTGTTTATGATTAGAGTATGCAGATGTTTCTTTTTGCAAGCTCATTAGGGAACTTGTCTGCCTTTTTGGATAAAACTTTCATGCCTCCACCCAATTGATTCTCTATATTTGCACTTAGATCTAATATTTCCTTTTCCTTATCATCCATTTCCAATTGTATTTGTTCCATGGAATTTCTAACTTCAAGAATTCTTTCCTTCATTTGTTCAACCCCACTTATAGCATCATCTCTCTCTTTCTCTGCTTGCACAAATTCATATGCAATAGAAAACCTTTTGAGTTGATCCCCTTCTGCATTTCCATTTTCCCCTTGTGCATATTGCACATGCTCCTTCCTCCACTTGTCAGTAGCAGGAACAACCTCTTTAGTCAATAAATTATCTATCTCATTTACTTTGGTTTGCTTCTTTCCAATTGTTTTTAGAGCAGATTCCTTTTTTTTCATTACACACTTTCCAATATGTCCTCATATTTTTTTAATTACTACCATGTCATACAATTCTCATAACAAATATTTTTCGGATTCTGTCGGATTTCTTTCAGGAAAAGGGATAGAGTTTTGAATGTACTGAATACTTTTATGTACCTTTGCAACTCTACTTTTTTCCCAACTTTGAGAGTGTATTCATGATTGCTTAATCCATTTGTTTCTTTTAACAAGTTATTTGTAACAAGTGTTTTTATGATTAAATAATTCATATGTTTCTTTGAACAAGTTATTTGAAACAAGTGTATTTGTGATTACTTAATTGATATGTTTCAACTAATACTTTAATGTCTCAACTGAACTGATTCTCTTTTTCTGCACTTACATCTAGTTTTACAAGTGTGAGTGGGTTGCACTTTTCATAACACCCTGTTTTTTCCAATCTGTAGTTTTACAAAACAAGATTCATGCAACTAAGAGCTTTTGTTTTCATAAATGTATTGTGATATTTACTTATTTTCTCAACAAGTGGCTGAATCAGTAGTTGGAAGTAAATAAAAAAAAAATTCTAGATGCCTACAATGTTATTTGTTACTGACTTTTTTTCCATTTTTTTTGGCAGGACAAGTAAAAATGTTCAACTTGAGAATTCACATTGGGAAGGTTCCCCGCGAGAATCAGGAAGAGAATGGAAGTTCATTCAGTACAAATAAGTTGCATTGTGCATTAAAATTCAATTGCAAGACAGTGGAGGATTCCATTCACAAGGTCGGTAGATTCCCAAAGCCCACTGAACCTGTACTCCCCTATTCGGAGGTCGATGTAGCTTGCGAGTTCTTGTCAAACTCCATGGACCTACTGAGAAACCACATTCTAGTTAAAATTCTCTGTGCAAAAATTTTTTGGAGACATGCGGTCAATCACGAATAGCTTGATGAAGCATTGGAAAGATATGATGTTGATTAGGGTATCTACCCCATTGGTGGCATCTTTCCACAATCATTGCTTCAATCATCCTTGGACATGAGGTGTGTTCAAAGAAAATTTACTAGTGGCCTACAACATAACGGTGATCTTTTTTTCGACCAAGCAATGCAACTACATGGTCATGTTATTGAGCCACACATTGAAGAGCACATATGGGAGACATATCTTTCCCTCCGCACACTGCTTGAGCACCCCGCACCAACTCCGACAAATGATGAAAGGATGATTCAATGGCTTGGTGTAGGATGCCCCTGTCATTCCAACCAGGGCACAAATGTAAAGATAGAAGATGTAAAGAGTGAATCTGATTAGGATGTGGAAATGCTTGTTAAATGAAAAATTGAAACTAAAAACTTTGACTTTTATTATGTATTAGTCTTTTGAAACACTATAGTTCAATGAATGATATTTTGTATTGTTGTTTATTCATGTTTATTACTATTTTTATTTTTCACTCTTTATTACTATTTATTACTATTTATTACTGTTTCATGCATGAATAATGAACTTTGTAATACTACAAATTGTAAAACACAGGGTGTTGTAAAAATAGTTACCCACTCAAAATTGTATAACCAAATCTATTGTTTTGAAACACTACTGTTGAATGAAAGATATTGTGTATTGCATATGTCTAGTGTTCTTTAGATTCAAATGTCCATAAACATGAAAACTTCATTACCACATGTTTGTCCCTTTATCATTTGAAAGTGTTCAATACATTCAAAACTCTATCCCTTAGCATGCAAGAAATTGGACATAATCTGAAAAATATTTTTTATGAGAACTGTATGACATGGTACTAATTAAAAAAATATGAGGACATATTGGAAAGTGTGTAATGAAAAAAAAAGGAATCTACTCTAAAAACACTTAGAAATAAGTAGACCAAAGTAAATGAGATAGCTAATGTATTGGCTTAAGAGGCCGTTCCTACTACTGACAAGTGGAGGAATGAGCATGTGTAGTATGTGCAAGGGGCAAATGGAAATGCAAAAGGTGATTAACTTGAAAGGTTTTCTATTGCATATGAATTTGTGCAAGCAGAGAAAGAGAGAGATGATGTTATAAGTGGGGTTGAACAAATGAAGGAAAGCATTCTTGAAGTTATCAAATTCCATGGAACAAATACAATTGGAAATGGATGATAAGGAAAAGGCAATATCAAATCTAAGTGCAGAAAAAGAGAATCAGTTGGGTGGAGGCATGAAAGTCTTATCCGAAAAGGCAGACAAATTCCCTAACGAGCTTTTGAAAAGAAACATCTACATACTCTAATCATAAACACACTAAAAAAACAATAGCTGGAAATGCTCAAAGTGGAGTAGAACAAGCGAACACTAAAATTAACCACTTAGAAAAGGAATTAAAACACAAGAAGTTGTCACAGTGAAAAGAAGAGGAGCTTAATGTTGTTTGAAGAGAGTTGCAATCAAAAAAACAAGAATTTCATAAAACAAAGACAATAATGGAAGGTGTTGTCACACAACTGATAGGTCAAAAGTGAAAGGTCTTGTTGCACAACTAGTCAACGTCTCAAGTCACAGGTGTTGTTGCTCAATTGATAGGTCAAAAGTGAAAGGTGTTGTTGCACAACTAATAAAAGTTTAAGATACCACAATAATAGTTGCATTGGAGGTTGGTGGAGGAGGGAATTTGTGTAATGCAATAGTGGATATGGAACAAACAAGAAAGCTCTAACTTGAAATAGGATATCTACATACAGGAGTAACAATTATCCCTTTAAAAAAAATCCAAGCCCATACCATTTCCTCCACAACTCAACAATCACTAGCCAAATTGTTGAGCATTGGAAACACAAGGCTGCCACTATCTCTTGTTGCCTATGAAGATGAAATTGAACCACCTATTCCATTTGTATTTCCTAGTGCATGAGTTTGCAGCAATTTAGATGTTGCAAAGGGGACGTTTTTCGGCCAAGTGCTCTTCCTATTCGCTGAAGTGAATGGCGAGGAGGTGAATTGTATGAGCTTGGATTTTGTTTAAAGGGATAATTGTTACTCCTGTATGTACATTTCCTATTTCAAGTGGGGGCTTTCTTGTATGTTCTGTATCCACTACCGCATTAAACAAATTCCCTCCTCCACCAACCTCCAATGCAGCTATTGATGTGGCATCTCATACTTTTATAAGTTGTGCAACAACACCTCTGAATTTTTGACCTATCAAAATGCTTCGCAGGACCATTATAGGTAAGGTGAACATTTCGTACATCAAATTTGTGCATTTGTCGATAGTAAGGGTTGTTATAAAATATGAAGGTGAACTTCAAAACATTGTTTTCTTACAGTTTGCTTAAAAGAAAGTGCTCATTGAACAAAGCTTGAGAAGTGAGTCTTGTTCTTGAGAAGTGAGTCACAACCCACTATGTTTTCCATCATGCAACTACTTCTCACAACCTAGTGTGTTTTCCATCATGCAACTAATATGTACATTTTGTGTTTGAAACATATGAACATATATTTGAATGGAGTGTTTTGTTGAAAGTAAGGTTTTTTAAGAAATATGAAGGTGAAGTTGAAAACATTGTTTTGTTACAATCTGCATAAAAGAAAGTGCCCATTGAACAAGACTCGAGAAGTGAGTCACAACCCACTGTGTTTTCCATCCTACAACTACTTCTGGTAACCCAGTGTTTTTTCCATCATGCAACTAATATGTGCATTTTGTGTTTGAAACATATGAACAGATATTCGAATGGAGTGTTTTACTAAAAGTAAGGGTTTTAAAAAAATAGGAAGGAGAAGTTGAAAACATTGTTTTGTTACAGTCTAAATAAAAGAAAGTGCTCGTTGAACAAGACTCGAGAAGTGAGTCACAACCAACTGTGTTTTCCATCCTACAACTACTTCTCACAACCTAATGTGTTTTCCATCTTGTAACTAATATGTGCATTTTGTGTTTGAAACATATGAACAGATATTCGAATGGAGTGTTTTGATGAAAGTAAGGGATTTTTTAAAAATATGAAGGTGAAGTTGAAAACAGTGTTTTCTTACAGTCTGCATAAAAGAAAGTGCTCATTGAACAAGACTTGAGAAGTGAGTCACAACCCACTATTTTTTCCATCCTACAACTACTTCTCACAACCCTATGTGTTTTCCATCATGCAACTAATATGTTAATTTTGTGTTTGAAACATATGAACAGATATTCAAATGGAGTGTTTTTTTGAAAGTAAAGGTTTTTAAAAAATAGGAAGGTGAAGTTGAGAATAGTGTTTTGTTACAGTCTGCATAAAAGAAACCACTCATTGAGAAAGACTTGAGAAGTGAGACACAACCCAAGATGTTTTCCATCATGCAACTACTTCTCACAACCCACTATTTTTTCTATCATGCAACTAATATGTGCATTTTGTGTTCAAAACATATGAACATATATTCAAATGGAGTGTTTTGCTAAAAGTAAGGGTTGTTATAAAATATGAAGGTGAACTTCAAAACATTGTTTTCTTACAGTATGCATAAAAGAAACTGCTCGTTGAACAAGAATTGAGAAGTGAGTCACAACCCAATGTGTTTTCCATCATGCACATGTTATGTGTTTTTTTTGTTCCAAACATATGAATAGTTATTGAAATAGAATGTTTGTTGAAAGTAAGGGTTGTAAAAAAATATGAAGCTCAACTTGAATACATTGTTTTGTTACAGTTTGCATAACAGAAAGTGCTAGTTGCATGTGCTTACATGGATTTGTAAGTAAGTTTGACATAAATAATAAGACTTGAGGTGGTATTTCCTACCATTATTTGATGGCATTTGACATTTTTTATAATGAATTTTTACATGGAAACAAAAAGTTTCATGAAATCTACAAGAACATTGTCTTACCTTTTTTTTAAATTAAGAGTAAACGCTTTTGACCTGGAGCTATGAACTAGCGAGGTCACAAACGGGGGACCTCATCCCCTAAACCCTAAATGGATTGGAGCCTTGATGGAAAGATTAACAATACAACTTAACAATCACACAATGCCACTATTGGCAAAAGATCGTAGTCTTCAAACATACCAAAGTACTATAATTCCACAGGATAATTGATCAATAATTAAATGATCAAAGATAATGTAATTCCACACCATAATTGTTCAATAATTACATGATCAAAGACCAAATGGAAAATGAATATTTTTAGCCTCTTTCTTCCTCTCCTACAGTTCCTTTTAGGTGTAATTGAGAAGACGGTCAGATAAAATCTTATAGGCTTCTTTAAGTCCTTGGCACTAATGGTGGGGTGATTCCACTTGCACGAGGGATCGAGGAAGCCTTTGCTTCGACCACTGCACTTTCAACACCTTTAGCCTGTAAGAAACCCATGAATATAAATGACTACATTCAACAATTAACATATGGATATAAGAAAAAGGCATCATCTAATCTAAGTGCAGAGAAAGAGAATCAGTAGGGGGAGAGATGAAATTTTTATCTGAAAACATAGACAACTTTCGTAACACATTTATATGAGCCTATGGAGGAGAAATACAATTGAAAATAAATGAGAAGGAAAAGGAAAAATGAGACAAACCAAGAAACATCACTAATAATTGAGGCCCAATTTTTTTGCTTCTTTCATAGAAGTTGAGGGAAATTGAGAAATTGAGCAAGCTAGTGTCAAGAATCAATAAAATTGGGCCTTGATCTTATTAGCGACGTTTCTTCACACACGCCACTTCCTTGTTCATCCTTGCCCTGTAATGTGAAGAATGTTAACGTCACATCAAATTGAAATGCATGCAACAAATTCATTAAAATTATGAAAATACACGTTCAAAAGCAGATTTCAAAATTACCCTTTCTTCCACTTTATTCCTCTAAAATAACCAAGGAGGGTGTGCTTTCCAATATACTGTCAAAATCAGCATATTCGTAATAGAAATGAAATCACAAAGACACTCTAAAATCATAGCAAAAAGCGACTACAACGACACATATTACAGCCAACCACAAATGCATACTTTAAAAGGGAAAGTGCACGATCTCCTCCCCAGGCACCCTTTCTTCTTATTGCCCTGTCGAGGCACATTTTCCTGTCCCAAATGAATAGTAACTTGCTCACACCCACCACTTCCTTATCCATCCTTGTCCTCTAATTCTAGGAATGTAAACATCACATCAAATTCAAATACATGCAACCAATTCATTCAAAATATCAAAATACACATTAAAAAGCATATTTCAATATTACCCTTTCTCCCGCTTTCTTTGACTTTCCCCTTTGAAGTATGCATCTGTGGTTGCTTGTAATATGTAAAAAAGTTGCAAGTGTTACGGGATAGTTAAAGTTCCAAAATTTATTGCATCGTCTGTTGTAAGCAAGCATATAGTTTTTCAATCATAAGAAACAAAATTTTAAGGTGGACTTCCTTACATTCTTGGTGCGTAGGAAACAAAAGAAATTGACAAGCAAATAACTGAGAGGGGACAGTGTGTTTTCCAACACTGCAAATAATGTGAGCATTTTTTTTTCTTGCAATCAGATGAAGATAGTGAAATTCCAATTTTACTATTACAAATAGTATTTAATACAATTATTCATTTGAAAGTATCCATGATGAGAAAAATAGTCGACCTCAAACAATTTAAATGTCAACCTTTTTTCTTTCATTTATAAGCAAGCTACCATAAACAATAAGACTTCAGGTGGCATTATCTTTTGCTATATTTCATATTAACATAAATAGAATGCACATTATAAACACATAGCCAAACGATTATTGTCACAGTCTGCATAACAAAAAGTGTTCATTGAACAAGAATTGAGAAGTGAGTCACAACCCTATGTGTTTTCCATCCTACAACTATTATGTGCATTTTGTGTTTCAAACATATGAATAGATATTGAAATGGAATGTTTGTTGAAAGTAAGGGTTGTCATAAAATATGAAGGTGAACTTCAAAACATTGTTTTGTTACAGTCTGCATAACAGAAAGTGCTCATTGAACAAGAATTTAGAAGTGAGTCACAACCCTGTGTGTTTTCCTTCCTGCAACTCTTATGTACATTTTCTTTTCCAAACGTATGGCGATATTGAAATGGAATGTTTGCTAAAAGTAAGGGTTGTTGAATACATTCATACTGTCAATATAATTACCAGTGGGGGATACATAAAAGTATCCAAAATCAACTAAGGTGTCACCAACCCATTGGGTTCTCACAGTGTAAGTAACCAAAACATTTTCATTACATTCATACTATCTATGTGTAATTGCAGGTTCAAAAATAGTGGGTCTTATGAACCCTGCAACCCAAATACTATTTTCAAACCCTTTACAAATAACAACCCAATTGGTTACTCACCCCTCATAAGAATTTGGATTGTCTTATATATCCCTGACCTACAACTCCTTGCAGAATGAGAAAACCCATAACACAGAGTGTTTTCCAAGAACAGTACTTGTTACAATCTAAAACACATGTCTTAATCACATCAACACCCTTCCCTCCCACAGTGAACGGATAGCTTCTTGCACAAGGAAAAAAATTCCAACGCAATTCGATGCGAGAGGACACTTCCTCCTTTTCCTTGCCATGATGTTTCCTCCCATCTGTCAATTTCATCACTTTTATCATTCATCTTGTCGGGCCCTGCACTATGCCATCTCCTCATGTTATGTATGTTTTTATGCATTTTTTGTATGTACATAGGTGTGTTTTTTCGGGAGATTAGCTATGTCCATATAGGGTTTTACAACATTGTGTGGGTTGAAGGTTTTATAAATCATGCACTCACATCCCACTCTGTTTTCCAACCTGCAATCATACAGACTTTTAATCATTGTTGGAAAACACAGGGTGTTTAAAAATGGTTCCTTTCATTGCATTCATATGATCTAAATAACAAAATATTTTTGAGATGAATATTCATACCGTTATGTAAAATTCTAGGTTACAAAACACTTTTTTCAAAATCTGCAACCCACACAATGTTTTAAAACTGTTTACAAGTGATAACCCAATTAGTTACAAACCCCTCACCTCAATTCCATTGGTTTTTCATCTCCCCCACATACTCTCCAACCTTTTTCTTTCAACCTACAGAATGAGAAAACCCACAACACAGAGTGTTTTCCAATAACAATACTTATTACATATTAACCGTGACATTTCCTTCCATTGTCAGTTCTGTCACTTCTATCATCCATCTGGAAAACCCCACACTACGCTATCTCTTCATGTTATGTATGTCACCATGTATGTTTTCATCCATTTTTTGTGTGTACATAGGTGCTTTTTGTCTAGGATTCAGAGAAAGGTAACTCCTAGACAAAAATCACTTATGCATGTAACATGATATCATACCCCCATACCCCATGCCATGCGGTGGACAAAAATCATCGAGGAAAAGACTTGATGGATGGCTAGCCGCATGTTGTTTGGTGGCGTTGCCAGAAAAGGACACGCGATTGAGCGGGAAAGTCAAAAATCTAGACAAAAACGCACCTAACATCGCCATTTTCCACATTTGCATTTTCTAGTTTGGTGGGTGGGGAGGGACGAGGTGCGAGCAAGGAAAATGGAGTTGCAGGCTGCTGAACCAGAGTAAAAACTTTCCATTTTTTTATGTACATAGGTATGTTTTGTCTACATTTTTGCTACATCTGGAGAGCTAAAAGTTTCCATTTGCGACATTTCATTTTGAACTTTGGTGGGGAGCACAGGTGACACAATGGAGGCCGAACGAGAGAAACGCAGTTGACATGTGTGGCAGCTAGCCAACAAGTATGTATATCTGCCATTGTATATGCCATTTTTCCATTCTGCAGGAAATGTGAAGCACGGTTGTTAAACAGGTTTCTATGAAGCATTGAAGAGCGGTTAAATGGGTTTTCTAAAAAGCATTGAATGGCTATTGGTTAAAGAAAAAGGGTTTTCATTGATGGAAAAATAAAATGTTTTGTTTGCGTGTAGGGTTTTCATATGAAATGCATAGTTGTTTTTGTTTATGTAGAATAAAAAAATTGAACAAGAAATTATTTGCATTTGCCATAGTAAGCATCTCATCTATAAAAATATCATAACTTCTTAATTCAAAATAAATGAATAAATTTTGGAAGTTTAACTAACCCGTACACTTGCAATTCAAGCTATGACAGCTAGAATCACATGTATTTAGTGCAGAAGCTTCACGTCTCCTAAAGCGTCCAATCCACCTACCCTTGTTTTCTTCAATTTTGTTTCCTCGAATATATCAACCAATTGGAAGGAAGACAAGTGTTAGCGATACATTAAATTGGAAAATCAAAGACATTTGGTGCTACAAAGAATTTTTTTATTCCAAATTTCACCAATATACAATTTATATGTTGTGGTGAGTGCAAAATGCCAGCTTGCACAAATAATAAACAAACATATTAAACTATACCTTGGGAATTTAATTTCCAATTTAACCTATCGCTAACACTAGTAGTATATATCAAAAATTATATATGCCATTCTACCATTCTGCAGGAACTGTAAAGCACTGAATGTTCATTCGGATATATAAAAAACTCATCTCTCCTAACATATAAAAGAGGCCATAACTTACAATAATCAATAAGCACATAGAAGACTGAATAAGAAGGATACCACGCACCACTATTAGACTTATGTTTATATCATGTGTCTCTCAATGAACATCTAAATGACATATCAGTATCATAACCATTGTTCAATGATATTGTAAACTGAACCATTACTTGTACAGACGACTGAAAAAATACAGATCATTGCAAGAACAAAGGTTAACAAGTCAACAAAATCCTTGTTGATCACCTTTATTGACCAAAAAATAGTAGCTAATCTACCGACAAAACACACCTATGTACATACAAAAATGAATAAAACCATACACAAAAACATACATAGAAACATACATAACATAAAAAGAAGGCAAAATAGGATGTCAGTGCAAAAAAAGAATCAGTTGGATGGAGACACGAGAATCCTATGTGAAAAGGTAGAAAATTTTTGTAAACAACTTATTAAAAATAAAAAATTTGCATTCTCTAATCAAAAAGACACTCTCAAAGTTGAGAACAGTATTTGGGTTGCGGGTTTCATAATACATACTGTTATCCAACATGCAAGTATATATAGATAGCATTCTTCTAATGAAAACCTTAAAGTTTGTAGATAGTAACAATGTACTAAATTTCATTCACCTTCACAATTTATAGCAACTCTTAATTATAGAAAAAAAATTGAAATTCAATTTCGTCATATCATTTAAAAATAAATGCACAATATAATTTGCAAGTTGGAAAACACAATGTGGTTTGCCATTTATTTCATTTTGTACATTCAAAGTTACATGGTTGAGAGCACGGGTAGGAATGACTTGAAAAGCTTTTGTTAATTAGGCAATAGGAATGCAATGAAAGGAAACGTTTTATAAACACCTGCTATTTTCCAACAACCATTAAAACTCTAAATGATTGCACATTGGAAAACACCATGGGAGGTGAGTGCATGATTTATGAAACCTCCAACCCACACAATGTTGTAAAACCCTCTACGGACACAACTAATCTCTCGACAAAATGCACCTATGTACATACAAAAATGCATAAAAACATACATAACAACATACATGGAAACATACATAACATGAAGAGCAGACGTAGTGTGGGACCCGCCAAACAGATGATAGAAGTGATGGAACCGACAGACAGAAGGAAATGTCATAATGGGGAAAATGAGATGTCACATCACATCAAATTACGCCAGCATTTTTTTACCTTATGCGAGAAGCTATCCATTCACTATGGGAGGGAAGGGCGTTGTGATTAAGAAATGTGTTTTAGATTCTAACAAGTATTGTTCTTGGAAAACACACTATGTTTTGGGTTTTCTCATTCTGCAGGTTGAAAGTGAATTGTTGGAGAGCAAGGGGGCATTGCAGGCGGGGGAGACGACCAAGCGAGTTGAGGTGAGGGGTTTCTAACCAACTGTATGTACATAGGTGCGTCAGCTCAGTTTTCCTGACTTACCAATTGGGCTATTACATCTAGAGGATTTTACAACACTGTGTGGGTTGCAAATTACTTAAAACTCAATTTTTTCCAATCCCATTACATTCTTACTATCTAATTCAAAAAAGGCTCTCAAGAAAATCACAAAACATACCAAATTGAGGTGAGGGGTGAGTAACCAATTGGGTTGTTACTTGTAAAGGGTTTTAAAACATTATGTGGGTTGTAGATTTTGAAAAACCAATGTTTTGCAACCTAGAATTTTATAGAACATTATGAACGCAATTTAGACAGTACAAACAATTGGAGTATGAGTTGTCATTTTTAGATATATTTTTTTGGCACAAGAATCTGAGGCAGAATGATGTGTGTGTTTTCATTTTGGAGAAAGAAGGTGGAAAACACTTTGTGTTTCATGTCTGCACATTGAAAGTTGATGGTTGGAGTGCACACGTAGGAGTTGGAGGAAAAAACCAATGTTTTGAAACCTGGAATTTAAGAAAATGGTATGAATGTAATTTAGACAGTACAAATGTAATGAAAGGCACCTTATAACAAGACTTACATAGAATAAAAATCACATTTCTATTTCTTAATATGATCCAAATATACATGCACAGTATGATTGCAGGTTGGAAAACACAGTGGGAGGTGAGGTGACAACATGATTTACGAAACCTCCAACACACAAAATGTTGTGAAACCCTCTACACACTGAAGCCAAATACCTTACTGGTTGTCTAGAAAAAGGTGCCTATAACCACACTCCTACGATCTAAATAACACAAAGCTTTTCAATACATACATACTATTTTGGAAACTTCTAGGATGCAAAACATTGTGTTTTACAAAACCTGCAACCCACCTAATGTTTCAAAACCATTTAGACGCCAGTATTTGAGGGACATTTAGGTGCATTTTTTCTATTGCTTTACGCGAACACCTACAACTCCATTTCCATTTTCCTCAGTCACACGTCCCTCCCCAGCCTGCAACTCCATTTTTGTCACCCATGCCTCATTCCTCCCCACCCACCAAACTGGAAAATGTAAAGTTGGAAAATGGTGATGTTAGGTGCATTTTGTCTAGCTTTTTGACTTTCCTACTGAAGTCACACATCCTTTTCTGGCGACGCCACCTAATGGCACGCAGCTACCCATCCATCAATACTTTTCCTCGATGCTTTTTGTCCACTGCATCGAAGGGGGTATCGGGGTACGATATCATGTTACATACATAGGTTTTTTTATCTAGGAGTTAGCTTCTCCCCTAATGGAATAATATATTGATATTAAAGGCTGATTCATATAATAGCACTATTAGAGGGAACAACTGATAGGAGACAGTGTGTTTTCCAACACTGCAAATAATGCGAGCATTTTATTTAAATACAACAATGGAAGGTGTGATTTTGAAGACATTCAGACTGTTTTGTAACATTCAATGTTGCAAAACTGTATGTGTTAAGAAGCAAGCAACCCACCGTGAGACAACCCTTTACATTTATACAAGCATATTCAAATAACTGAAACCCAACATTGTGTTTTCCAAATTGCAATTACTTTCTGCACTTTTTCTTTTCAATCATGCGAAATTTAAACACAACAATGCAAGGATTTTGAAGACATTCATACTATCTTTTAACATTCTATGTTACAAAACCGTAGGTGTCAAGAAGCAAGACAGTGTGTTTTCCAACACTACAAATAATGCAGGCATTTTATTTAAAAACAACAATGGAAGGTGGGTGCTGTCATAATAGTGGTTTACAATTCCTGAGAGGAACGAATTTTAGCTGAAATCACATTTTTTTAGAAAATATAATGATTTAAGCCTTAAAAAGTTACATTTTAAGGATTCCAATTGAAGAGGGTTTGATCAAATCACCTTAGATCAAACCCCCTTGGATAGAACCTCACTAGTTTTAAACCATACCTATAAATGCGTCTCCTTTACACCTATCAAAATGCTGATAAAAAATCACTTTTAATTTAGATTTTGGGGGATCAAATGAATTCATTTAAAATTTATTTCAAATGCTTATGGTATTCCTCAGAACAAGCTATCCAATGAATATAATTTTAATATGTTTTGGTTTTGTTATGTATTTGTTTTTTAAGTTTTATTAAACATAGGTTTTTCATCGAAAATGAATTTATTTGTTCTTCACATGTGGAAAAATAGAAGATTATCAAAAAAAAAAATTGAAAAATATGAGTGCACCAGATATTGAAGTCCTTGATCCAACAAAAAAAATTAAATTAAATTTTGACATATACAAAAAAAGTTACATGTTATACAGTCGCGCTGTGTCTGAATTATAATTCGTTTGACTTTGAAACTTGATTAAGGAAAAAATATTCAATAAAAAGCTATCTAACCAAGTGGAAGCACTAGATATCAGAGTTACAAATCTAAATTTGAAAGAATTATAATTTTATCCTTCATGGAAAAAAAATTATGAGTTATACGGTGTGCGTCACTTTTTAAAAATGTTGTTTTCTGAAAAAAATCTATTTTCGTGGGAGATGGAAAAAGAAGTACAATTTGATTCCAGAAATTTTGAAAAAAATATTTTTAGAATCTACAGACAAAATTTGATGAGACTCTAGTTTGCACCATCTTCAAATTCCTCACAGTTTAGCCACTATAGGTGCCCGAATTTGAAGATTTAGTTAAAAATAATAATTTCAGTGTCCAGTTTGGCCAAAAATTGTAAACCACTATTATGGGATCACCCAGGTGTGATTTTGAAGACATTCATACCATTTTGTAACATTCAATGTTGCAAGAAGTGAGACAACCATTTACACTTAAACAAGGAGATTCAAATAACTTAAACCCAACATTGTGTTTTCCAAATTGCATATATTTTGTGCACTTTTTTCTTTTCAATCATGTGAAATTTAAACACAACAATGGAAGGTGTGATTTTGAAGACAATCATACTGTCTTGTAACATTCCATGTTGCAAAACTATAGGTTTCAAGAAGCAAGATAGTGTGTTTTCCAACACTACAAATAATGTGGGAATTTTATTTAAACACAACAATGGAAGGTGTGATTTTGAAGAAATTCATACCGTTTTGCAACATTCAATGTTGCAAGCAGTGAGACAACCATTTACACTTAAACAATGAGATTCAAATAACTGAAAGCCAACATTGTGTTTTACAAATTGCAATTAATTTTTTCACTTTTTCTTTTCAATCATGCAAAATTTAAATACAACAATGCAAGGTGTGATTTTGAAGACATTCATACTATCTTGTAACATTCCATGTTACAAAACCGTAGGTGTCAAGAAGCAAGAAAATGTGTTTTCCAACACTACAAATAATGTAGGCATTTTATTTAAACACAATAATGGAAGGTGTGATTTTGAAGACATTCATACCATTTTGTAACATTCAATGTTGCAAGTAGTGAGACAACCATTTACACTTAAACAAGGAGATTCAAATTGTGTGTATGAAATATTGGATCAATTTAAATTAAAATTCAACACATGTTAATAAGACATTAAATCGAAAAGCTGAAAAAAAGGAAAACAAAATGTGCAAACTGTAACAGCAGCCTCTCAAAATCATCTTATCCTCCTCTAACTTCACCGTTTTGTTGCTTCGAATGGCTCTCAGATCAGCAAGTGGAGCTCAACAAAATGACAGCATGAAGAACGAGATAAAGACAAGAATGCATAATATACAAAATGCAAATTTATGCTAACATGAAAGTGTGAATGTGATGCTAAAAATGATGTGAATGCATAAAATTGATTGCATGAACGTAGGTATGTGTAGGTAAATGCAGGCGTGTGAGTGTGGATGATTAACCAAGGCTTGGATTTGCACGGGCTTTTATAGAGTTTTCAAATGAGTTTGATTGGCTGAATCGATCAACGGTCTAGATTAAGCTTGTTTCGAACGGACGGTGGGAGATTTTTGAAAGTGGAGAAGAGGATGGAAGGTTTCCCTTTTTCTTCATTGAGTTTCGAAGAGAAATTTCCATTTCGAAAAGCAAGTTAGAATTTGGAAAGGCGAGTTAGCATGAGTTAGAATTTTGGGAAGGTGAGCTACTAATGAATTAAATAAATTAAATTTATTTAATTTAGGAGTGAAGATGGAAATGGAAACCCACATCATTAAATAACTCATATTTAATTATGTTTAAAAATGAAATTAGGGTGAGATGGAAAATATTAAATAAAATATTTAATATTTTAAAATTCGAAAATGGGATGGAGAATATTCCATTATTTAAATATTAAAATATTTAAACTTTAGAATAGAATGATAATTAAATGTAAATAAATTATAACAATTTATTTTATTTAATCAAGCGAAAGGTGAAAGATGAGATGAAGAAAATATTCCATTATTTAAATATTAAAATATTTAAACTTTGGGATAGAGTGATAATTAAATGTAAATAAATTATAAAAATTTATTTAATTTAATTAAGCGAAAAGATGGAAATGTTAGTAATTAATTTAATTAAAGGTAGAAGAATTAGAAAAATGAACGATATAAATAAATAATTAAATTTATTTATATGTAGATGACATTAGAGGAATTAATTAATTAAATCATATTTAATTAATTAACAAGCTTAATCATGACCATTTTTGGACATATACACAAATAACTGAAACCCAACATTGTGTTTTCCAAATTGCATATATTTTGTGCACTTTTTCTTTTCAATCATGCAAAATTTAAACACAAAAATGGAAGGTGTGCTTTTGAAGACATTCATACTGTCTGGTAACATTCCATGTTGCAAAACCGTAGGTTTCAAGAATCAAGATAGTGTGTTTTCCAACACTGCAAATAATGCGGGCATTTTATTTAAACAACAATGGAAATTGTGATTTTGAAGACATTCGTATCGTTTTGTAACATTCAATGTTGCAAGCAGTGAGACAACCATTTACACTTAAACAAGGAGATTCAAATAACTAAAACCCAACATTGTGTTTTCCAAATTGCATATTTTTTGTGCACTTTTTCTTTTCAATCATGTGAAATTTAAATACAACAATGGAAGGTGTGATTTTGAAGAAATTCATATTGTTTTGTAACATTCCATGTTCCAAAACCATAGGTGTCAAGAATCAAGACAATGTGTTTTCCAACACTACAAATAATGCAGGAATTTTATTTAAACACAACAATGGAAGGTGTGATTTTGAAGACATTCATACCGTTTTGTAACATTCAATGTTGCAAGCAGTGAGACAACCCTTTACATTTAAACAAGCAGATTCAAATAACTGAAAGCCAACATTGTGTTTTCCAAATTGCAACTATTTTGTACACTTTTTCTTTTCAATCTTGCAAAATTTAAACACAACAATGGAAGGTCTGATTTTGAAGACATTCATATTATTTTTTAACATTCCATGTTGCAAAACTGTACGTGCTAAGAAGCAAGAAACCCACTATCAAACAACCCTTTACATTTAAAATGAGAGGAAACAGTGTGTTTTCCAACACTGCAAATAATGTGATCATTTTATTTGTTTGAATCAGATGAAGAAAGTTAAATGTCATTTTGACTGTAGCAAAAAGCTGTTCAAAATGAGAATGTCAATGGGAAAATAAAATATTTTTTTTGTGTGTACGGTTTTGGGCTTGGGTTAAAATAAAAGATTTTGTTTGTGTCTACAGTTTTGGGCTTGGGTTTCCATTCCAAGTTCTCATTTTGAATACCCACCGGCTAATAATGTTTTTTCAAATCTGCAACCCACATAATGTTTTTTTCAAAACCCATCTTCGCAAAAAAAAAACCCTTTATTTCTTCACAATCAAATTTCAAAACCCTCAAGTAAAAAAGATTCTCAAACAACCATGTTGAAAACCCTACACGCAAACAAAACATTTCATTTTCATTTCATAGAAAACCCATTTAACAGCAAACCCATCAAACCCTACATGCAAACAAAATATTTCATTTTCATTTCACAGAAAACCCATTTAACAACAAGCCCGTCAAATCCTACACTATGTGCTTCACAGTCCCTACAAAATAGAAAATAGTAGATAAAATTCCAGATACGTACCTGGTTTGGCTGCCTACAACTCCATTTTCATTTTTCTGGGTCACACATCCCTCCACAGCCTGCAACTCCATTTTCCTCTGTCCCCATCCTACAACTCCATTTCCATTTTCATTGGTTGTGTCATCTATCCCTAGCCTGCAACTCCATTTCCATTTTCCTTTGCCGCACGTCCCTCCCTAGCCTGTAACTCCATTTTCCTTGGCCTGCAAGGCCATTTTCATCGCTCGCACCTCCTTCCTCCCCACCCACCAAACTAGAAAATGTATATGTGGAAAATGGTGATGGTAGGTGCATTTTTGTCTAGCTTTTTGACTTTCCCGCCCAATCGTGCGTCCTTTTCCGGTGACACCACCTAACAGCACACAACTAGTTGTTTGTCAAGACTTTTCCTCAGTGTTTTTTGTCCACCACATGGCATGGGGTATGGGGTACCACATATAACATATAATATATGTTATACACATAGGTGTGTTTTGTCTAGGAGTTGGTTTTCTCCATTTGAAAATTAGGGTTATTAATTTATAAACTAGATTTAGAGTACTAAAATTCTCATTCTTATCACATTTGCAAAATTTGATTGTAAGCATCTTGAATGACTCGTAGAAGTTTACTTTTAGTTGATTTGAGAAAAAATGTGGCCACTCTCATCCCCTTTTTTTCCCCTATTTCCATGCAATTATTCATGCAAGGTTGTTAACGATATCTAAAGAAATTTGGGGGAGGAGATGACTTGCATGTAGTTGTACAAGAATTTATATTTCTCACCTTTTGCAAGTTTACCACTTACACAAGTGAACAAAACATGTTCACCATAACAAACACATAGTTCACCATGGTGAATTCCTAAATCATATAGATGAACTCATCCAAATGTAGCAAATAATATATTGAGAACCAACAAAATTATTTATGCACATGTTGAACATGTAATTTGAGAGGCTTTGGTTGCTCATTTCTACTTCCAAGGTTTGGTTTTCATGACTCCAGGAATGTGTGGAAACTTAATCATGTGTTTTCCTCCATAAGGGTTGGCACTTTAATTTAGCTTCAAATCAATTCATTCTTAATCATGTTGGAGCAAGGGAATGGAGTATAACAACATATAGATGGATTTGCTTTTAGCTTTTGTAACTTGTAAATGTGTTTTATTGGTTGTTTTCATATCTGCATTCATCATATTAGATTATACTTTATTAGTTATGTTGGAGTTAGAGAGTGCTTTTACCCATCAAATTTGGCTTTTTTAAAATTTGGATTTTTCTCCCTTCTAGGGTTTCTCTAGACCAAAATCTTGTGTTTTAGTCATTGTCTAGTAAATTTAATTTTTATTTCATATTTTTTATTGCTTTGTTTTAATTTATTAATTTTTATTTATAATTAATTGATAACTTAAAATATTGAACATTTATTTTCATCTATTTGGAGGCTATATGAATAGTCAAAGAGCTAGAATCTATTATTTGAACTATTTAGTTGTATCTCTTGTAGCTTATGGTCCATGACCTATTTTTCTCCACCATAATAATACCCTTAATGGATTTAATAAAATATATTAATATTCATATATACACATTATTATTTCCTACTTTATATTCATAAATTTTACATTCCCACATTTTCTTTGTACAAAATGACCATGGAAAAAAGGGAATAATATAAATAATATTGTTTAGCCTAGCCTATTACATAATTCTCACATCTATTTTTTATTTCAATAAGGTCATTAGAACTTGGAAGTGTGAGTTGTTGATATGCATAGCCTTGTATGAGTGATATCCACTTTAGTTGGGAATCTTTTAGACTTAGTTAATCACTAAGAGTTGAAAATATGCCAAAGTTTCTATGAATTTTGATATTTTAGAAAAGGGGGCATATAAATCCAAGAGAAAGTGTGTCAAGTTGGATAGATATATTATCTACCTCTAAAATTATGAGATCACAAGATTAGAAATATCTCTACAACTCATTGGTTGAATCATCATGGATAGCTTAAGGTTAAAGGCTCCAATGAAATATATCAAATCCATGCCAAGAAGAGGGCATAATTTTTTTTTGGTGTTCTTTCCCAAATTTTATTTAGTATAATATTATTTATTTGGAATAGATCCATGAGAGACCTCATGGTTTTAGTGAGTTTCTCCACCAATGATAAGATGTTTCTATTTTCCTTTAATTAGAGATGTAATTAAAATTACCAAGCTCATCCTAAATTGTAACCATTATAGGTGTTGAATTTATAATAAACCACTCTAATACATTTCCTTTGAATGATGTGGGAATTAAATTGCTAAATGTGGCACTTCTATGATGTGATGAAATGCACATGTATAGAACGCAGATTGTCTTTGGTCAATGAGATTAGTGAAATGATGATCTCTTGTAAATGATGGTAGTTCCTTTAATGCTAATATACAAAGATCATTCCATTTTTGTAAAGTTTTGTATAGGCTTCAATTATTTGAATTTTCATTGTATTTCTAGGAAGAGTGATAATACATGTGGTAAAGGAAAATTTTATATAGGAGACAAATAATAAGCTTTAATTCTAGAAGTCGAAATCCTATTGACAACTCTTAAGATCTCTTATTCTTCATAAAATATTTGAGTAAATTTAGTAACATATTCACTTAGATTATCTTTCATAGTAGATCTTGTTAAATCAAATTCATAGGCCATTATTTCTACTTAATAAGGAGATTTAAAAGATTTAGGACAAGAATCGTATGAATCTATAACTCCTTTAGACTATGTTCCCAAGATTTCACTAGGTCTTGGTATTCAATTCCTTAAAGTGGGGAACCTTCGTAAGTTTCTTGTAGTTCTTTATAAAATAGCTCAAATAAATGTGCTAGAATTATTTTTTTTGATGAATAGGGAGCTATCTATATTAATATAAAGATAAAGTTAGATATTCACAAAAAAAGGTGGGTGGTAAGAAGGCACACCCCGAGAGTCAAATGGGAAAAGCCCAGAAAATCAAAAAACCAAAGTCACATGGGTCTAGCCCAGAATTCCATAATCATAACAATTATAAAATAAAAAGGCCATCACGTAGCCAAAGTAGTGAAAAACAGAGCTAGGAGAGTCTTTGTCATCCAAGTGCTTCCCCTATACATCACCAGGGTCTGGAGTGACGTCAGGAGGAGGACCCCAACCATCATCGACGTCTTTTTCCTTCTCTTTATCTTTATCCTCGCGCCGGGGCGAGATTGCAAGTGCAAGCCGTAGAAAACTTTTACCAGAGTCTAGCCAACCAGAGCTAGAAGCAGGAGTGTCATCAGAGGGCCACCCGAAACTACCACCTTTGCTCCTCAAAGCTCCTTTAGAGGGCCACCCCTAGCCATCTTGCGAAGGAGGAGAGAGGGTCCACCGAGGAGGGCAAGAACCATACCAAAGAGGAGGCTAAGAGGGAGGGCAAGAAAATCCACTCCGCTACCAGCCCCGAGAGGGCAACCGGTAGTGAGAGGAGGTGGGCGAAGCGAGAACCTAAGAAACAATACACGGGGCATTGCCCCAGTGATCCAAAAGCACCTACAGGTGAGCCACCTCAAGTGCAACTTTATTTTCCTGAACCTGAATCTGTAAGAGCACATTAGAACAGATAATAGCTTTAGAATATGAGGAAAAAAAATTATCCATTTGTGTTTTAGCAAATATGTAGGCATTTCTGTCTTTTCAAATATTGAAGAGGATTTCCACCCTGAAATTGTGCCAAAGCTGGGTATACTTAGCAGGAAGTCTGGGCATACTTAGCTAGAAATTTTTCATGATTTCAACTATTCCTTTTATGCATTACGATAAAACTATTATAATGGGGAGTTTTCGGTGTTAAAATTTTAAAAATAAACTCCAAATATAGGATGAATCCTACATTCTAATGTTATTTTAAGAAAAACTAGAAATCATGGAATGCATGAGAATAGTTTGATCTTATAAATATTCTCAAAATAAAATAAAACTAATTGAGAAAACTGTTAGAGGTAAGAAATCTAATATTGCATTCATATTGAACATCCTCATAAAATATTATGCTAATAGTTAGTCTATGTCACAAATAACTCTTATTAAGTGCTTCAAATTACACTACATTTAGGGATAAAATCTAAGATCCATTACAAGCGGAATATGTTAGGGCTAAGAACCAAGTGTAGTGTTGTAAATTATTGTTGCTCATAATTTCACGTTGGATTTGACACCCTCTTTGGCGCATGTTCCTACTTATACTAGTGATATACCTATTTTGTCATAATTTTTGGAAACTTTATTAAATCATTATTTATTGGGCTTTCACAAAGAAAATTATGCCTAGACCCTAGTGCCCATGCTAGTGTCCTGGCTATTCATTCCCAAAGTTTGAAATTTGAAGGTTGGCCTCGATATAATTTATAATTTTTTTGGCCTCTTTAAATATTTAATTCAATATGTGTAAATTCACATATACATATCAATTATTCCCTCCTTCATAAAAGAATCTAGCATATCTAGCACCTAGCAACTAAGACAATTAATGCACTTAAAAATGAATAATCAAAAGCAAGACAATTAGAAGATCAAAGATATAACTCAAGTCAATCATAGTCTGCAATATATAAGGAAATTCATGATGAATTATTGTATGATGTTCTTATTTATTTTTATTACCATTAAATGTGCTAACACTTGCAGGATCTCAAGGAAAATTCTTCATCCTCCTTGTGTGATATTGACATAGATGCATCAGTCCAACAAGGGTTTCAAATTTGAGTGGTAATATTTCATTGTGTTCTTTTTTTTAAAAGAGGGGTAAAAATTTATTCAATCCAAAAAAGAGCAGTACAAAGAAAGGGAATTAGACATCCCTATCAATCTCAACTAATTGGTCCAAATTTTGTGACAAATCTGGGGGTAATTGACCCCTTTCCACAATATTCCAATCATGCAAATGATTAGAAGCCCATTTAGCCAAACAATCTACAACCCCATTGGAATATGACAGAAAGAAACAGAATCCAAGGAAGCACACAGATTAAGAATCTATTTTATAATAACAGCCAAATACCAACTAACATCCTCTAATTGCTACCTCTTCAGCAAAGTCACAACCACCTGAGAATCCGATTCACAAATGATTTGTCTCCACTTTAGAGCACAGCCATGCTCCACAACACACAAAATGGTAAGAGTCTCCATCACATTGTTAGTATACCAACCCTTATAAATAGAAAAGATAAACTCAACAATCCCAAAACTAGTATGCCCAACACCTCCAATATTAGCATGGCTAGGATTTCCACAAGATAAACCATCTATTTTTATTTTCAATACACCCTAAGGAGGAGGACACCATCACCCCTCCCTATTGATCTTCTAAAGGGGATGATGACATCTATTTCACTTGATCTGACCAGCACTCTGAGCAACCCCCCTTTGAAGAAGAAGATTGAGACAAGTACAAAAGACAACCTCTCCTGTATCCACATCCTTAGCCAGGTCACTCTTAACTGCAGTAGTTTCTCCCACCAAATGAAGAATCCTCCACCAAAAATGTTGGACAACCAGCTTCACATCTTGAAAAATCATGCAATTCCTCTCCAGCCAAATATGCTAGATAATAAAAGTCGGTCCCAGAGCCTAAGTAGCTTGAAAAAAAGAGGTCTTAATAGGGGCCTTCCCCCACCAGGCAAAGAACTCTACCAAAGAAGAGACATGCCAACAAGCTTGGTTCCACACATCCCACCAAAGGTTCCAAATCCTCCTAGAAAAGGAACATTGGAAGAAGAGATGAGAAACACTCTCTTCACTTTTACTACACAAAACACTCATCAAGGGACCCTGGAACCCTCTCTTGCACAAGTTATCCCAAGTAAGATATTGGTTCTGGACCACCAACCACAGAAAAAAAATTGCACTTGGGCCAAGAAAATTTATTCCACTCTTGCTTCCACCAAGGAACCTCAATGTCCCCAAACACCTACCTAAGCAACTCACCATAACCTGCTGAAATAGAGTACTTACTAGATAAGTCACCGTTACTCCAAGCCAAAACATCCTACCCCGCCATGGGATTGCATTCTCATGATGCAAGAATCTGAGCCAACTCTTTCCTATCCTCCTCTGACCCTCCAGGTGGCCAATATGAGGAGTGCTTCCATCTAAGCCTAGCAATCAGTCCAATATTCTGAACAAACTTATAATGCTCAACCGTATTCCAACCAGCTGCAATAAAATGATCACTAAGAGACTGGAGGTGAGGGTAAGCAGAAAGAATGGGAGGGTGACCATCCCAAGAATCCCACCAAAAAAGGGCTTGATAACTTGAATGACATATCCAAAAAATCCCCTTCTTGACAAAATAAGCCCCTGATTTGAGGGTATTCCAAATCATAGATCCCCTTCCTTCTAAAGGGAAATGGGGAACATCATAAGTGTTAACATCCTTAAGGCACTTGTGGGTAAGAATATGAGCCCAAAGCTGATGTTGACTAGTACATCAATGCCAATATAACTTAGCTGCAAGAGCTTTCCCATTCAAAATAGTAGAACACAAACCAAGGCCCCCCTCTTTCTGTGGCCTGCACACCATATCCCACTTAACAAGACTCTACTTGGTCAACTGCAAGTTACCGCTCCAAAGAAATTATTGTGAGAGAGCATAAAATTCCCTTGGGAAATATAAAGGAGCCACCTAAACAAATCCCCTATAAATAGGAAGATCCTAGATAACAAAATTCAGAAGAGTCACTCTCGCACTAGTAGAAAGCCAATGATGAGTCCAGTGATTGACATTACTGCACAACTTATCAAGAAATTTTTTCCAAGAATACCTGGGATTCCTACCAATAGCAAGAGGTATTCCCAGATAAACAAAGGGAAGAGACCCAATCTAAAACCTCAAAATATTAGCAATTTGTCATTGAATAGCTTGAGGAGTATTAAAAAAGAAGATAGAAGACTTGTGCTCATTGATTTTTTGACCTGAAGTAGCAAGGTAAATATCCAAAGTTTTCCTAAAAGAAACAACCTCCTCAAGGTGAGCCCTCCTCATAAGAGAAATGTCTTCCACAAACTGAAGATAAGAGAGCTGCAGCAGCCCATCTCCCCAACACCAACCATGAATCCTGCCCTGGGAAACCCACAACTTCAAAAAAATTCCCAAAACCTCAGCCATAATAATATATAGATAAGGGGAGAGAGGATCTCCTTGACAAAGGCCCTTGGAAGCTACAAAAACCTCAGAAGGTTCCCCATTCATAAGAAAAACAAAAGAGGAAGAGGTAACACAACTCATAGTCTAGCTAACCCAATCTGGACTAAAACCAAAGCCTAAGAGAATTCTCTGCAAAAAAAATGCCACTTAACTCTATCATAAGCCTTGGCCATATCCAACTTGATGAACATAGACTTCTCTTTGGAAGTTTCCATAGAGTGGATGACCTCAGAGGCAACCACCACCCCATCCAGGATCTATATACCAGCAACAAAACCTCCTTGCTCCTCAGAGATAATAGAAGGAAGAAAAAATTTGAGCCTCTCAGCGATCAATTTAGTAATAATTTTATACACCACATTATAGAGAGCAATAGGTCGAAAGAATTCAAGTCGATCAGCACCTTCCTTTTTAGGAATAAGAACCAAAAAATTAGAGTTCAAGGCACAAAACATCTGGCTACTGCGAAGAGATTCACATGCAACCTCCAACAAATCCAAATTTATAATATCCCAAAATTCCTAAAAAAATTTAATAGGAAAACCATCTGGTCCAGGGGCTTTACCTTTATTCATCCCAAAAATGACCTCTTCTAATTTAGGCAAAGAAATCAGGCGAATGAGGAAATCATTCATCTCCTTAAAGATTAGGGAGAGAACACAAGAAAGGATCAAATTCTCCTCATCTTCTATAGGGGACAAATCATCAAGAAAAAGAGTAGAATAAAATTGTCCAGCTTCGCAAGACAAAGCCTGCAAAGATGAAATTCAGATCCCATCCGCATTAACCAGAGAGGAAATACAACATCTATTGCAACAGGCCTGCGCAGAATGATGGAAGAAAGCAGTACTCTTGTCCCCTTCCTGAAGCCAATCAATTTGAGCCTTCTGCTTCCAGAAAATCTCCTCCTGAAGCTCCCATTCCTCCACAACTCTCGCAGCTTGGGCTTCAGCTTGACCCAGAGCATTCGAGAAACCAAAATCCCAATTTTGGTGAGTAATCACATCAAAGCTTTCTTGGGAACTCTTCTTCATAACCTTAAAATTTCCAAAACTTGACCTATTCCATCTCTTAAGATGAAATTTAACATATTGAAGTTTCTTGACAAAAGTGTACATAGTTGTACCATAAGCAGGGCTACCATCTCACCACCACTGAGCCATAATATCATGCAAAGAAGACTCCTAAAGCCACATAAGTTGAAACTTAAAAGGAGGATTCTTGGGAGCAGTAAAATGGGAAATTGAAAGTTTAATTGGCCAATGATCAGAACCCCTCCAATCAAGAATCTCAAAACATGTAACCAATCTACCTCCCACCCAAAAATAGGAAACAAGAAATCTATCCAACCTTTTTGAGATCACTTCCTCTCCACTCTGTCGATTATTCCAAGTGAAAATCCCATTAGAAGGCTTAACATCATTTAAAGCAAGCAAATCCACATTCTCCTAGAAAAGAGCAGCAGCAGGCCCAAGTCGAGGCAACTCGCCTCTTTTCTCCTCCAAGCTCAACATAGAATTTGTTAGAAACCAAGATCTAAAATGCAAACCATAAAATCCTTCCACAAAAGAGAAAAACAGAAAAAGCAAGAGCTATTGCAAAAATATGTGCAACATAATATTATTCAGGAATTCTTAATTACAAGATATGATTTGCTTTATAAAAGCAAAGATGCATAACCCTAATCTTATCTTGAGCAACAAGATAGCTCAATAAGATAAAGATGAGAATAAATAAACCTAGGAATTAAATAATTACCTAAGTAAAGTTATGCAAGTGTAATTAAATATTAATTACACCAACACCCCCCCATAAGTGCAACTCAGGGATACTAAAAAAGCATGCACCTAAATGCTAAGATGAATGTAAGAAAGCATGAATGGGTCCTGGCAACAAGGCCTAATCAGGTACCCAAGTACAAATGCAATAATGAGGTAGAGAAGGAAAAACTAATAGGACAAAACCCCCTATAATGAGATGACTGCTACAAAGAAGCACTAGATGACCATGGTGGAGTAACATTGGAACCACAATCCAACAAGCAAGGAAAGATACGTTTGTCTACAACTGAAACCAAAAATGGAATCATAATAATGTGACAGTAGACCCGATGCCACGAAACACTAAAAAACTCACAAACTGGAACAACCCTGGAATCTGTGAAGCAATAGTAGATGAGATGATGATAGAATCTAGAAACTATGTATCTCGATGCCGATGCCAAACTGAGACTAAAACTCTTCCATGGGAAGGAGTACCATAAAGACTCTGGAAAATTAACCATAAAAACATGGCCCTCAAACTAAGAAGGATATGAACCAATGCGGATCAATAACCATAATCTCTCAACTGAAGTGTGAACCAATGTGAATCTAATATGTGTCAAGCTACAGAAAAAATGTGGCCAAAAGAAACTAAGAAACTAGATAACCCATGCGAGTTGCCATCAAAACAAGATGAAGATCAAAGTGCATGCACACTCTAATCAGATTATTATGCAAGAAACCCCCTGATGGAACTTTATCTCAATTCATTTATTACAATAACCCAACGATTGTAAAAGGAGAGAAAGAAAAAACATGCAGAAACTACATAAATAGAATCGAAAATGCAAACCTAGTGCACAAAACAAAAAATGAATGCATGCAAAAAATAAGTTACACATCTTCTGAAAAGGACCTCATATCTGCATAGAGGCCGAAACCAGCTTTCCGATGCCGCTTGAATCACGAAAAACGGATAAGCGATTCAAAAGATATGTCTCCCGGAGTGAAAATAACATCTGACTTCCAAGGCTGAAAAAGACATCAAAATAGAAAAACCAAAAAATCACACCTACACCATTGCATAGAGCGTCAAAATAGCTTTCCGACGATATCTCGTTTGCAAATAAATGACATTGTATGCCCAAGTTACGCCAAAAAGAAAAAAAGGCATGTAAAGAGACCCTTCAAAGGCTAAACAGGGGAAAAATATTAGCACCTTCGTCTGTAGCTCCTGGGCGCTCATATGACCGTCTGTGAGGCCTACAGAAAAAAGGTCGATGGGGGCTAAATCCCAGGCGGGTGGTCCCCAATAGGACCTCGACTGGTCGGCGGGTGTTGGTCGCTAGGTCAGGATCGTCGATATGACCTACTACTGGCGAATGAAGCCCTCGGGGGTTGACTGTCGACAGAGTAGGGGTGAAAGGGAGTGCCACCAAAGGAGCAAAAGAAACCGCTGTTGCTGGCGGTGGGAGCGGTGGTTGCCGGGTGGTGGGAGGGTGGCGGCCTCCTTTATAATAGGCCGCACAGGGATTCCTACATTTTTTTTATTTTTTTCTTAATTTTTTGAATATTTCTCGATTTCAGAGCCTCGTAGAGCATGCCCTGGGGCCGTACGACCCTCGGGCAAAAAAAATTTGCCTCCCCAGTCGACTATGTCCAAATTGGACATATTTTATATGAAAATAGGGGTTTTTGGGTGCTACGAATCCAACAACGAGGTCCGTTTTGGCCCAAAGTTCCCAAAAAAATAGGTGACCCCCCAAATCTCTCAAAAAAAGCACCAAGCTTGAAACCCTCGTAGATCTAGAAAATGGTGACCAAAATGAATGAAATAAAAGTCATTTCCAACTTTTTCAAGAGCTTTGAATCTAATGGAAAACCCCAAACTGATCCAAGATGCTTCATAAATATACTCAAGGAATGAAACCCTCGAGGGACCTCAAACGAGCTCTGCAATGTATTCCTCCAAAAAAGTTGAGAAGGGGATACAAATCGAGGCTCTGATACCATGTTAGAAACCAAGATCTAAAATGCAAACCAGAAAATCCTTCCACAGAAGAGAAAAACAGAAAAAGCAAGAGCTATTGCAAAAAGATGTGCAACATAATATTATTCAGAAATTCTTAATTACAAGATATGATTTGCTTTATAAAAGCAAAGATGCATTACCCTAATCTTATCTTGAGCAACAAGATAGCTCAATAAGATAAAGATGAGAATAAATAAACCTAGGAATTAAATAATTACCTAAGTAAAGTTATGCAAGTGTAATCAAATATTAATTACACCAACAGAATTAAAATCAATAGCTAAGATCCAAGGAAGATAAGGAGCACATGATCTAACATACCTTATATGAGCCCAAAGCTGGATTTTTCCACGGATATAAAAAATTAGTCACCAGAATGGTCTCACCTGTTTCCAAAGAAGAGGCAACCATTGAAATAGTAGAATGACTAGAAATCCACCAAAGGGGAGCATTCTTTCTAGGATCCCAAAAAAGAGCCAAGCCCCCAGAACTCCCCTGAGAACCAATACACTAACATTGACCTAAATACTATATACAAGAAGCACACTGAAGCATAAAATCAACTGAAAGTTTAGTCTCCTAAACACAAAAATGTTCGGAGAACAGACAACAACTAGACCATGAATAGCCTTTTGACGAGGGGTGTTATTCAACCCCCTTACATCCCATGAGAGAACAATCATGGAGGAGATGGTGAAAAGTGAGCATCAATGGGTTTAACAGACCCAAATTCCACCAACAAATCTCCAGTATGCTTAATCTTCTCAAGATCCTTCTTGCAACCACCTTTAGAAGAGTGCTCAGGAAATCCCTTCATAAGTGTGTGTTGTTACACCCCCAAGGCTAGAGAAGACCCATTTCTCTTGCCAGAAACTAGCCCCTCCTTTGCCAAATTGGCTAAAACAATATCATCATCATCATCCTACATATGATCATTCAGAGTTACTAGGTGATCATGCATACCCTGTGATAAATGAATATCCTGACCAAATCCCTGTCCCTGTCCCACAACACAACCCATACCAACAGCATCAGAAGGCACATCTAGTGGGATTCCTTCCTCCAAGGTTGAAGTGTTCAACACCTCAAACCGATTAAAGTCCTTTTCATTCTACCTATCCTTGAATGATCTCTTATAACCATGACCGAGTGATCCCACAATACTGGTTTACAATTTTTGGCCAAACTGGATACTAAACTAATTTTTTCTAACTAAATCTTCACTTTCAAGCACCTATAGCGGCTAAACCATGAGGAATTTGAAGATGATGCAAAATGGTGATTTGTGACATTTTTTCTATAGATTATAAATATATTTTTTTTAAAAAAATTGGAATTAGATTGCATTTCTTTTTCCATCTCCTTCGAAAACTAGTTTTTTCAGTAAACACCATTTTTAAGGAGTGATGCTCACCGTATACAACATAATTTTTTTTCCATGAAGGATAAAATTCTTTTTTTTTCAAATTTGATTTGTAACTAAGATATTTAGCTTTCATTTGGTTTCATAGTGTTTTATTGAACATTTTTTCTTAATCAAGTTTTGAAGTCAAACCAATTATAATTCAGACATAGGCAGACTATATACAACATAACTTTTTTTGTATGTAACAAAATTCAAAATTTTTTTTGTTGGATCAAGGACTTCAATATCTAGAACACTGATATTTTTCAAAAACATTATTTGATAATCTTCTATTTTTCCACATGTGTAGAACAGAGAGCTTGATTTTCAGTGAAAAACCTACATTCACAAGAAATAAAAAATAAATATAATAATTAAATTAAATTTATTTAAAATTATACTTTTTGGGAAGCTTATAATAAGGACTACATACTTCCAAAAAATAAATTTTAAATGAATTCATATGATCCCCCAAAAGGTAAATCAAAAGTGTTTTTTATCAGCATTTTGATAGGTGTAAAGGAGACTCCATTATAGATATGCTTTAAAACTAGCGGGGTTATATCTAAGGGGGTTTGATCTAAGGTGGTTCGATCAAACCCTCTTCAATTGGAATCCTTTAAATGGAACTTTTCAAGGCTTAAATCATTATATTTTCTAAAAATATTTGATTTCAGCAAAAATCAGGATCTCCCAAAAATTGTAAACCAGTATTGTGGGATCACCCAACCCTTAGCCCACTTAACCGAAACAAATCCATCTTGAAATAGTTCACCCTCCATCATAGAATATTTCCCTTTATCCTCCCTAACCACTTTTGGAGCTAAAGACAAAGGAGAGGAATTAGAAGAAGGAGTCTTCTTAATCCTAGGATATTGCTTCTAAAGATGTCCATACTCATGACAAATCCGACAACGAAAAGGAAGGGACTCATAATCAAGTTGTTGAATCCAAGAAAAAGAACCAAGACAAATTTATAGAGAATCCGAAAAGGGATTATTCAAATCAACCTCCACACAAATCTGAGCAAAATAAATAACCTTTCTTTCAATGGTTTGTTGAGCAACTGCAGTAGGCTTACCAAGAAGAGCCACAATCCATTGTAAAATGTCTTCTCTCCAAAAATCCAGGGGAAGCCTCAGCAAATGGACCCAAACAGGAACCCTCGATGGTAGTTCTTCAGCGGTGTTAAAACCCATATGCCAGGGTTTTATAAACAATCCAATATGGTTATAAAAGTAGGGTCCTCCCTCAAAAACCTGATTCCCATCAGCTATATTGGAAAAAAACAAACACAATATAGTTGTTTGTAGCCACCATTAGCTTCATGTCACCCTCAACCTGACACGTACTCCTAATCCAATCATCCAAAGCCAATAGAGGAATACGGATCCCAAGAAATTTGTAGATTAAAGTACATCTACTCCAATAAGAAACATCATCGACCACAGATTCTGGAGAAAGAACCAAGACCGGGTGATCCTGACTTCTGGGTAAATAGCTATTCACTTTCTTCAGTTTAGGGCCCTCCCCCACATAAAATGACTTAGATTGTTGAGCTTTCAACCCCCATGTAGATCCATTGTGAAACCTAGTATGATCAACCACCACCAAACTATAAGACACCTATTGCTTCGACATAATCCAAACAAAGAACACAACAAACAACCCCACACCTGAAAGAAACCACCAGCTAGCAAACAACCCCACACCTAAAAGAACCAACCCCCGGAAGCAAAAAACCCAATCCCCACCCCTTAAAACAGAAAAAAATTATAAAACCCACCCCCACGAGCAAATAGAGTCCCCCACCGACACCCACTGCTCCACATGCAACCACCCACGGAAAAACAAGGTGAACAGAATGCATGCAAACCCCACCCTCAATGGACGCGGGCCTGCAGTAAGCGATTGCAGTAAATAGTCACGTGTGACCACTCCATCCTCCCATATCATTGTGCTTCATTATCATTATCATTTTTTATATTTCCTGTACTCCCTCGAGAGAACACACTCTTTATTATTCATTATCATTATCATTGTGGGGGTTGGGAACACCAACATGGGGTTTGACCAAGGAAAGTCCCTATACAACACAACCATTTTCCCTTTTTCCATGTTGCAGGTTTGTAGGTTGAAGTGGATTTGACATCTTGATTATTTTGAAGGTTCCTAAACCCTAATTTATGTTTCATGGGCTCATCATTAGTAAATTAGGGCATGTTGATTATTCGAGAATATTCATACTTCAAAACTTGATTTTCACAGTCACAAGACTTTAGGAAATGCTCAAGTTGTATAGGTTCTTAAACCCTAATTTATAGCATTTTGAGATACAGGTGGCCACCATTGGCGTCCTACCTATTCTATTCCATATTTTGGAACTGGGTTCTTCTTTGTATCTCATGGCCATATCTCATTTTGGTTTCTTAATTTATGTTCTTTAACTTTTGTATTTTTTCACATTTAGTCAATTTGATCATAATTAACCTAGTTTATTGCATCATCATATCAACCTATACACACTTCACACAAAAAGGGATAGAAACCCTAACTAGCCTATTTGGCTCTTCCTTGAGGAAAATTTCTTGGTTGATTTCGTGTGATTTTGTGTCCCTAACATGTTTAAGGAAAAAATATTCATTTAGGTTAGGGCATGTAGCCTAGATCTCCCCTTTCACCAACTTAACACTAAGTAACAACAAATAAATGAAAAAATACTAAAATATCCTAAATAATGAGATCAAATTTTGATTTATAGAGCTCATTAGTGTATTTGTGCACTATAGTCTTGCCATATATTTTCTTAATTAATATTGGACACATAGGTGGCATTCATCAAACAAGGGTTGCATTCCATTTCAAATCCTTCCTAAAGGCTAAAAAATGGTTAGAGATTGACTATTATATCTTTATATCTCAACATGTCTTTAAATTATATTTTCAAACTATACCTAAGGCTGCAACAAATAAATGTTATAAATTACTAGTGGGAATATTAAATTTTAATAAATATAAATATAAAACAAAATGGTAGAGAAAGATGCATTGATTAAAATAATATTTATCACCTCCTAAAAAAATAATGCTCATAAAAATTAGGTATAATGGGTTCTTATGTGGTATTTGAAATATAATGAGATCATTTCAAGAGAAATATGTAGCAAAAGACACAATAATACAATATATCCATTCATATACATTAGAAAATAATTTTGTGAAAATATAAACAAAAATGAAAAAAAGATAAAAAAAGATTAAAAAAAAGATAAATAACTTGCATCCCTTAGGTTAAACCTTGACTCCTAAAATAGATAAATAACAAAATAATCAATAATTCTACAAATTATTATTACTTTCTTATATATCAACACTTCTAAAAAGGCTCTTCATCTAAAATGGTGACTATTCAACTTAAAAAAATAATAAGACAAATATAGAATACATTGATAAGATAAATATATTACAAAAGAATTTTAGGAAATAATCTTATTTCAACTCCAATAGATAAATAATTTCATATCTTTGAGTTTTATTTCTTTTTTAATTATCTCATTCACCAATAGCATGTAGAATGTACATTGGCTCAAAATCCTACTTCAGGTGTTGAAATCTGGTGCAGGAGCACCCCATGCTCAATTTTGGGTTTTTGTGTTGTTTTGTGTTGTTTGATGTAAATAAGGTCATTTTAGACCATTAATGAGCATTTAGAGTCATTATAGACCATTTTAGAATGTTTTGGAGTCATAATGCAAATGATGTCAAAAATTTGTCAAAATTGTAAAAGTTGTCATTGTGAAAGTTGTCAAAAATGCATTAAGGTTACAACTTTGATTAGGAAGTTAGTTGTGGTGGTTGGTAGTTTAAAAATTCTTGGGAAAGCATAAATACATGTTGTAAACATGAATCCCAAGGTTGGGAAGGTTGGAAAGGATGAGAACTTGAAAATTGGAATCAATTTGGAGCAAATTTTATGTGCATTTTTCCTGTAATAGTCATGTCCTTTCATGTGGTACGGATCTGTACATCATTTTTATGACCTGCACATGGTATGGTTGGAAAGATAATTGAGTTATATTTCATTTGGTTATGTTTTGGTTAAATTTCATTAAATTTAGAGAAAGTTATAACATTTTTTTGTAACAGCAGGTTTGAATCTACCCTAGGGTTTCTAGCAAACAAGAAAATTCCATATCTTTTCTTCCCTCCATAAAAAAATCTATAAAAATTGGTGAAAAGTTTTTTTTGAGGGTATCTAAAAACCCTTTAAAGGATATTTAATATTTTTCCATTTTGATGAAGTTACTAATAAAAAATTTCTTGCATTTTGGTGTAGACAATCCAAAAAAAAACCCTCTTAGAAGTAGGATAGTCAAATTTTGAGCCCCTCCATACAAAGCAACCCTACCTTATTTTTGGATATGTGTAAGAATGGCCAAATGGGTATCTTAAATGAGTATTTTTTTCTGTATGATCAGGTCTAAGTCAAAAGATATGTCCAATTTTCCTTTTTAAATGGCTACAAGCAAAAATGGGGGTTTGTGAAGGAAAACCCACTTTTTGATGAACAAAGGAACTTATTTAAGGTTGTTTTGAGTTTGATTACCCCTACTCTACATCAAAATTCATACACAAAAATGAATTATCTCCAAGAAAAGGTCATATCCCAAGAAAGGCAAGACTAAATATCAAGTCAAAGAACAAGTAGCCTGTCAATACCTCTAAATCCCAAAATCAACTAAAACCTCTAGGTAGTGATATTAACCATCACAACCATAATTTAGATTTTTTAATTGAATTGTTTTGACCTATAGTCTTTCATTATGAGATTTAGTTCTTATTTTACCTTGTTTTAAAAAAAAAAATTATTATTTTATTTTTGTGGGTTTTTCTTTTCAGCTTAATACAATTGGATAGATCAATGTTTTTGAGTGGCAAGTAAGGGTATGTACACAAATAATTAGCAGAATGTGATAAATTCAAGAAATGTAAATGTAAGTCAAGAAATTATATTTTTTATTATAGAGTATATGTATTAAATGATAAATTGAGAAGAAACTTCTTAAATCTTCTAGATGGATATTTCAATACATAGCCAAATAATCAAATTATATCTTCATGATTCAATGGTTTCTAATAGAAATCCTTACAAGTTTGTGTAACCACATAATATAGGCATGCAAGGGAGGAAAAGTATTAGCCTGCAATGTAGATCATGAAATAACTATGTGATTGCATCCCAAAATAGTCTAAAATTTTCAAAAATGCATCTAACAAATGTGCACAACACTTTTAAGAAGAAAACATAACTCATACGATTTTAGAGATATGTAGTGCATATAATCATGCATGAAATATAGACAAAATGTGCCATACTTTTATAAATCCTTCAAACATGCAACTATACATAGAGTTGTTCATAGCCCATTTCTTCTCAACTCATATTTGGTAGCCTTATATCCTACAACATTTAATCTAATTGTAAATCATTTTAAGCATCATAAATTTGTCCAATTGTCTTTTATGTAAAGAAAACAAACATGATGTACAAAATACCTACATACTTTGATAAAGAAAAATAAGACTTGATGGCATAGACTTGAAGGAAACCTTGAAAAAATAAAAGCATACCTTAGCTATATAGATTGTTGCACATACGTAAAATAGAAACACAAGAAAAAGATAAATCCATAGAAAGGTTCTAGTATTTAAATACGTAAAATTTAAGTGCCTTAGATTTCAAAATGGGCTTGGATTTTAAAAGGGACCAACTTTATTAGTATAGAAAGACACATTATTTCTCTCATTTTATTTGAGATTAGACCACTCTAATTGTACTTGAATTCTACATGACAAAATTAGAAAATCCAATACAAATACTCAATTTATCATTTTATAGATGATAAAATCATTAATTAGATGGCTTGTAGCCCCAAAATGCAACCCTACAACATAGTGAAAGTTTTCTAGGTTTGAAATGTTGAGGCAACCAACCATTGATTGTATTAAGACATGTGTCTTTCTTGTAATTTTGCAACATCTATAAAAAGATCTACTACCTAAATATTTATAAATTCTTGTATTTATTTTCAAACATTGAAGACTAAAAACATATAAAAAAATTAGAAATGGTAAATTTCTCCTTCTCAAGAAAACAATATATTACAAGTTACTTTGATGTTTGCCTCTCATAATTTATAATTAGGAGAAGCATTTTATTTGTTTTTTTACAAATTGAACCTTTAGTCTATATTGGTCATTTCTCACATTCCTAATACTTGGCCACTTACATAGGAAGAAAATGAAAAGAATATCATCACTAGCTAGGAGCTTGTTCTTGATAGCACATACCTCATCGATGTATGGAGAAGACTAGATGATTGTGACTTCATACATCGTCTAGTGGTATAACTCACACCACTTAAGAACTTTGCCTTGTCTCTTTTGATTTGTCAACTTAAACTTGACTTTTTAAAAATTGATGTGCAACTTCTTCCACGCATCTTTTATTTTTAAATATGTATAATATACTTCTTTAAAAATAGTAATATACAACACTTATTCATCAAAGAATTAAAAATAATAATCTAATCCAATTGAAAAAATAAAGACTCTTAATTTCTTTGAAGAAAAAATTAAAAAACTCAAAACCATTAGCCATTTACAAAACAAACACATATGCTCCTGAAAACATTCTAAGAACTTAGCTGCATAATTGTAGATCATCTATGCAAATCTGATCCGTTTCTACATTGCAACTATCTCCGAAAGATTCATAGGATTGCTTCCTGCACACGCAATTCTTTTCCATCGCACGATTGATTGTTGGGATTTTTCAAGACAATCTCTTTTTCTCTTTGCTCATTCTCCTGATTATCAAAATCCCGGAAGTTTCAGTAGTAAAGAGTTCTGACAAAATGATATATATATTATAAGTTCATCCAATAAACTGGCTAGCTGTTGCTCTCAGTACTATTCCAACAATTGGGTCCTACCCAACTACCAAAGTTGATCCATTTCTATATTACCACCAGATTGCTTGCTGCACAAGCAATTCTACTCCTTCTGGAAGCACATTATCTCATGGTGCTAGGTAGTTGGGATTTTTCTACAGACTCATTTTCTCTTCTCTAGTTCTCCTGATTATCACAATCACGGAAGTTTCAGTGTTAAAGAGTTCCGACAGTATGAAAAAGCAGCACCCACGTCGTAAGCAGGCAGAAGAAACAAATTGTTAAAAAGACACAAACTCAGGAAGAAATCTGATCATTGGATTTATAATAACTAGATATCCTGAAGTGAAGGTGAGAATACAAAGCTATTTCATATAGAAATCAGAGCAAGAAGACAAAAACTGGTCTGTTCATCACAACCCACAAGTTGAAGAAAAAAACAATTTGTAAGGGACAAACAAACTTTTATGGTCTGTTGGATTTTCTTGAATGGCACCTTCCATGGTCTGTTTTGCAAGGATTCCTATGTAACTTTCAAAATATATTTATTCATTTTAAAAAGATCCATGAACATGCTTGTCTAACTCCTATATTTTGGGGTGTGAACATAGAGATCTGATTAAAGGATTTGTACTGAATATCTTGAAGTAGTAGCAGCCATCTTCACATAGGGAAGCACCCATATATATACCTACAACAAAAAGCTTACATTCATGAATGCCCTTATCTTGATATTAAAGAAATTATAGGATTAAATATAAATATAAATGTTTTTTTAAGTTTATTAATATAATAAGGCAGTCATCTTCACCTAGGGAAGCACCCATATACATGCCTACAGCAAAAAACTTTTGGATTCATGAATGCCCTTATCTTGATATTAATGAAATTATGGGATTAAATATAAATATAAATGTTTTTCTAAGTTTATTAAAATAATAAGGCAATTAATAAACTACAGTGCATCTAGTAAAGTGTTTTCGTGTGATCAGTGATGTTGGCACGACACATCCCCCAGTACCACAAGGACAACAGGAGACTAGACCTCGTGACCTCTTGTCTGCAATAGGACGCTTTAGCCAATCAAGTCAAAACCCCTGCCCCAATAATTTATATAAATGTTGAGATAGTTATAATAAAATAAAATAATTTCATTTTTTAATCTTCATGATAAATTAATGAGTGCAGTTTGAAATATTGATGCAAAATAAATAAATATAGTTAAATCTAAAAGTTAGCATATCATCATTTATAGGTTTATAAATATAAGTTAATTTAATCAATATAAATTATTAAGCACACAATTAACTTAGATTTAACTTAGACTTGAGATTATAAATGAGTAAAAATAAATGTGATAATTATGAGAGAAAATAAGTATTTAGTTGTAGGAACGATGGTAGAGATAATGTTTATGAGATATATAATAATTTGAAGGAAAGGAGTGTGGACTATGCTTCTTGCACTAATTTATGGGAAGAGGCATGTGCTAAAATTAAACTTATCATAATGTTACAAGGAAATAAACACAAAAATAATCAACTATAATGCAATGATTTATGTGTAAAAAAACTCCTTTCAAAGAAAAATCTCACAATTCAAAGTAACTCAATGTATCATTTAGTAATCAATGGTTGCAATACACTTGCCAAGTCTAAGTCTTTATGGCAGTATCACCAACAAGAGATCTGGATTAATTCCAATACATAAAATTATGTACAAAAATTCACTATTTAACCATCTCAAGCACCCAGTAAATAGAAAATCCAATACATTAAAACCATTATATGATAATTAGAAAACAACATGAGCTTAAACCATCCAAAAACTGGCATTGAAATCCCTAGTTAAAATGATAGTTCTCAAATTTCAAGATGAGTCCATAGGCTATAAATAACACATTCCTTCTACTTGCCATAAGCTCATCATAATCCACTCACCAACTTGGGTGCTCCATAATGACTCCATTATCTACATTTATAGATATGAGATTTTATAACATATATTATAACATGGTCAACAAGTGTAACTCCCTCTTTTAGCTCTCTTATACATAATAGATGCTCTTACATTTCCAATGTATATGACCCAACTTTTAGAGGCCATAACTTTCAAGCTAGAAATTTTGCTGAGCTCCCTTTTTTTTAGATATAGAACTGAAAGAGATCTATTTTCCTATAATTAGAGAAACAATTACAACCCATATAAAAGAATTAAGA